>CM032662.1:45132475-45155061 GCA_019095985.1 Streblospio benedicti
ATTATTGCTTTGTAACTGTTTTGTGACCGATTCAAACCATTTTTACCTTGAATAGCCAATAACCAGGGTACAAAACTCATGAAAATTTACATGACCCACAGGGGAGGCAGCTATAAAAAGTAGCCAGCCCTGACAAAAAGTGTCCAGGCCTTAATTATGTTAATTTTGATAACTCCCAAAAAGTAGCCTGCCTGTCAGTCAGTGAACTTTGTAAATCAGCCTCCATGGGTAAAAATTACCTTGCTGTGAGTAGATTCTATTTCATACCCTGCACCAACCAATGAATTGTGTTATGTATTCGCATAATTGATTTTTCCATATTTGTTTTCTCTGACAAGTACTTATGTTAATTCCAGTGAGCTTCAAAAAGCCCATTAAAACCAAGAAAGCTGGAAAGAGGTCTGTTCAGGAGTTGGATGAAGATGAGCTTGACAAACTTAACTTCCTGTCTTCATCAAAGGCCAAGAAGAAGAAAAAGGAGTAAGTTTCTTATCTATAGCATAGTTTTTCTATCGATTATTTTTCTGAACGTGGTATGAAATATGTTCTGACTCTCTCAGTTCTTAGTGCCAATGATGTATGATTTTTCTTGTCCTATTTTAAGTGAGGAATTACAATCTTCGTCACTACCTCTGAGGCACGTCTTACACTTTCATCGCCATACCTGTGAACATTATTACTTGTCTGAAGTTATGTACTTTGCATACCTGTTTAAATGTTGTAAATGCTCGCCATCTCTTGTATTGATAGTCATTTATGACCGAAAGTGCAAAGCAATAGATTGTATACAGTTGCACTGTGTTTTGTTGCCTTTCACTTTCTTGTTTACGTTGATTTGTGTTTTTCAGTGACGACCGCTTTGTTGCCTTTCATTTGCTGTACATTGACCACGCCTTTCAGTGACAACGCTGGCTCCAATTCGATAATCATTTATGACCGCCATGAAAAGCAATACATTGTAAGTGATATTTAAACTGTGTTCATTTCCTTTCGCTTGCTGTACTTTTTTATGTGAGATTTTCAGTGAAATGAATTTTCCTTAGTTTTCAACATGCGGAGGAGTTTGCCCACCTGATGGACGATATATCAGCTGGCTCCCAGTTAGACATGGGCTACTCAACTCAGGCCAGTGTAAATTTCCGCCAGTGAGTATAACTAAAATGTCATCATTTAGGACTACGTTTATGGGTTTTTTCCTTTTTAATGAGTTTTATCCCAATGAAAATTACCGATTTGATTAGATTGTTATTTGAGCATACAGAATTTTGTTTGCACATGGGCGCAGATTTAAATAGTGTTTGGTTTAGAAACTCAGCTACTCAACTCAAACTATGGCTTCCGTTTTTACTCGCACTGTTATGATATAAATGAACGGTTTTTGTCCTTCCGTCCCCTTTACCGTTTCTTCTTCCCCAAATAACACTATAGATCTAATTTTTCATTTGACTTCATCAGGTGGTCTCGATGCAGAGGTTCATTTTGGTAGCTTTATGAAGGTTTGCGATTGTGAAAAGTGGTCTTATTATATATAGAGGACTCCACACACTTTCAAACCAATGACCCGTACCTAATTAACGTCTGGGTGATTAGAATGTCATCGATATCACATTATGACATTCATGTTGTTGTTTTTTCGTGAGATTTGATATTAATGGATTTTTTCCATAGATTTTTAATACATACCGGTACACAGTTTTCTGGTGAAAATAGGATGTAATGTACTGATTTTTGATTTTGCCCTATCGTTTTTCTGAATGCAATGTGAAATGTGTTCTTAGTGCCAATGATGTATGATTTTCTTGTCCTATTTTACGTGAGGAATTACAATCTTCGTCACTACCTCTGAGGCACAATATAGTTTTTTGGTTCTTTTAGTAGTAGTTGCAAGCAGATTTCCTTATGGTTGATAGCTTCATAATTACACAGAATTTCGGAGGCAAAATTTCATGCATTTTGTCGAATGTGTTGAAGTGTATTTCAAAATGTTATTTGATCCAACAATGGACAACATCAAGTAAACATTGTTTTATATTGTATTTCAGGTGTGAAACAGCTGAAGTGGGAGGCGGACCGTGACCGCTGGGTGCACGGCCGTGACTGGAAGAGCAAGAAGGGCCGCAAAGGGAGACCACCCCCCAACAAAAAGAAGGCCAAGCCAGGAGGCCCAAAGAGACAGAAAGCTGGAAAGAAAGGGAAAAAATAATACACAGACATTCAAACTGATTTGTCATACTTCTTCATCTTAAAACCTACTATAATTTGTTTTCGTTCTAGAAGAAGCTTTTTAATTATTTTTGTGACCATTGACATTTGTAGCCAATGTTATTGTGTCTGGAGTGGAAGTTTTCCACAGTATTTAAAATGCAAAATTACATATTATTCTTGTTATATGGTAAACAGCTCCTTGCCTCATGTACAGCTGTATTTATCAACAAATTTCAAAAAAAAAATTCAAATAAGTTTTATTATGTGACATTGTTTCGACCTCTTGGTCCTTATCAAATCTAAACAGTAGCCACGTACACTGGTGGTAATGTACTTACATAGTCGTAAATTAATCCTTACATATAGTTATAAATTAATCCAAGACAGAATAATGAATTAATGTATAACTTTATGTAAGTACATTGCCAGCAGTGTACATGGCTACTGTTAAGATTTGATGAGGACCAAGAAGTCGAAACAATGTCACAGTATAAATCTTACTTTTGAACTTTATTTGAAATTTTTGGATACAGCTGTATGCAGGAAAAGGTAGAAAATTACCATTAAATGCAAAAGAAAAGCTATTCATTTTTTAGACTGCCAAAATATTCACAGATGAGATGGAACGTGAAGTGCGTGTGTTGTATTTGTTAATGGTTTGTGCGTGCTTGAAGTGTGCGTGAGTAACGTAAATTCTGTAAATCAATTGTTATGGATAAGCAATGTTTTGTTAAATTCTAGCATGTTTGTTAAACAGGTGTGAATTTAGATAAAGTAAGGACCAGTAAAACGCACGTTTGAAGTTCTTTTTAATAATCTCTGTATGAGGTCAAATGCATTTTATACACAGCAAATCATTTTACCATCTATGAAGCACAAAGTAGTTCAATATGCTAACAGAACATCACATATTCACAGTAAAAAATGAACTTCATGCAGAAAGCACACCATTCTCAACTAATCCAAACAACAATTCATGATGATGCAGTTATGCGTCACAAGTGTTATCTTCACTTAATTAACATGTGATAAATTTTGCAATAGTAATACTGTTTGTATATTACAAATCAATTAAAACCACTTAAAAACATTGCAGTTTTAGTAGTCTTCAAACAAATCATTTTATACTGGCATATTGTGATCAATGTACAATTGACAATTACAATATAGAAAACAATTTTTAGCATTCACATTTTCTTGGATATGTAATTCAATACACTGTTTTCTTATTCAAACAATAAAATAACAGTTTGCAGTAAATTAAAAATGATCGATTTGCATTCTCCCACCATTAGCACACATCACAATCAAATCTATAATTCAGCTGTACAGACAAGTTTCTTTACATGAGGTATATAAGCATAATTTGCGTAACTTTCAATAAGATATTGAACAATTAGACATTCATCATTGGGATCAGGAAAAAGTAACTATATAGTACATATTTTCATGTCCACTTGATTTTTGGTCATGTGGTATAAACCAAAATTTCATGAAAAATCCACTTGTCTTGCTAAAAAAAATTTGATAAATTTCTACTTGTCATCTGATCATGCATTTTGGATTTTCCAACCAATCGATCAAATATCTATGAAGATTAAGTACATTATCATATTGAACCATAATTTTGGATAAACGCAGAACGATACTGCACAGGTTGGTAAGTCTATTAAAAATATGCAGTATTGAAGATCCCAGAATAAATTTTACTGTAGACCATAACTTTTGAACTAGCAAACACCCTTTTTGTAAGCCAATGAACACAGGCTATTTCAAAAGGGTGTATTATTATTATTATTTTATTTTAATATAATAAAACAAATCATTAGAACAATATAGAGAAAATAATATGTATTATGCGTACATGGGAATGCAGTAAAATTTGTTGAATTGCCGGTAGTAACAAAAATTGCCACAATTGCAATTTTATAAGCATAAAAGATTACATGGAGAGTAAATGCAATTCTCAAATGAGAGAATCAGTATTAGTTTGATAAGCAAAACAGCCAATATCATCACCCAAAACCGGCTATTACAAACCAATCAAAAATGGGCCATTACGATCAATAGCAGCCTGCTTCAAGTGATGGTATACAGCTTTGTGGGTAGTGTGACAAGAATGAAGCCACTACAGTTCACCAGAGTGGACCATTACGGTCAATCTAAATGTGAAAACAGATAATTTATTACGCAGAAAATACAGGGATCTTAATGGAACCTCTAGAATGTAACATGTCTACTACATCACAGCTTTGCAATGAAATAAATTACAGTGTTGGATAATAACAAAAGAGAGGAAACATTGGAAACACCTAGAAAAATGGTAGTTATTTTGTGGCTCATAATGGTCGGTTTTGGATGGTGAATATAATCGCATAAAAAATCTCAACAAACTTCTTGGTTCATTCAATTTTTAGGTTAATACTTTTGCTAAACCATAGCAAGTGTAAAGCTTTCTCAGCCGCACAACTTCACTTCTTTCATGAATAACAAGCACATCATGAGTAACTGTTCACTGAACAACTAAAACCTAGCATAACAAAACACAATGTACATAACAAACGTGTGAGAAACCACACTGTATCGCAGTGCGAGATACAGTCCAACATCTGCTTCACTTCCACTGCACTGACATGAGCACCATATTATAATACATTCACATCACATACACGTCCCAGGAAATGTTTAAAAAAAAAAGAAAAAAAAAGTCTCGACAGTCCAACATGATCGTATGTATAGTACAGTAGAACCTCCATTTAAGACCACCTCTGTATTGAGACCACTTTTCACGGACCCAAACCTCCAAATAAAAATGAGCCTCTCTATAAAGACTACCTCTCCATTCAGACCCCCTAAAACTGGTCCCAAAGGTGGTCCTAGTAGAGAGGTTCTACTGTATTGTGCCGGTGCCAGCGGTTGATATGCACATTGCGGTTCACGAGTTCTTGTCCTTTGTGGGACTGTGGAGGTTCTGGCCCATGGCTGCCATATGGTGCAAGGATGCGGCGCCTCCTGTAGGGGGTGCCATCGCAGGGTAGTAACCATACATGGCGCCGGCTGGGTAGGCTGCTGGATACGGACTGAAACAGACATCCGCAAAGGTGAACCAGCAGGAATCGACAAATACAGACCAAAAAGACAGGAATTGAGAGATTTGTCAAACACAGATCATGTTACGTACAACGTTAAAATCAATAGGTTGGATTTTAATTTGTTCAAGGTTTATTCATAGTTTTGTTTTGAACCTTTACTTCCAAGTAGGTTTTTTAGCTTCCGGTGAGCTTTTACTAAAAAACTAGTTAAAAAAGTAAGTTTAACACAAAACTATGAAAATTAAAATCATTGATTTTTAAAGCCAATAACTACAGCAAATATAATCACAGAATAACTTCGAAATCTCAAAAAGTACTAGTCGATCAGGCTACTTACAAGTTGTTGTGCGTGTTCAAAACACAGAACATCTCACGTACAAAGTTAAAATCAATAGGTTGGTTGTTAATTTGTTCAAGGTTTCATTCAAAGTTTTGTTTTGAACCATTACTTGAAGTAGTTTTTTTTTAGCTTCAGGTGAGCTTTTACTGAAAACTTGTTAAAAGTAACAGTTTCACACAAAACTAAGAAAGTTAAAATCATTGATTTTTAAAGCTAATAAACACAGCAAAATAATCAAAAGACAAAGACAGAAGAGCTTCGCAAGGTTAAAAAGTACAAGTCGATGAGGCTACTTACAAGTTGTTGTGCGTTGTTGGTGGGTAGGGTGGGAAGCCGTGAGACATCGGTAGGCCGGGGTGCCCCATGGGGAAGCCGTGCATTGCGGCTGCGGCAGCATCAGCACTGGGCCTCAGACCAGGGGGTCCCGGCATTGCCGCAGAAGGGGGTGGGTACGGTGACCCCGCCGCTGAGGTTACCGCGGGACTATGTCGCGCCCCGCTCGCCCCCCGCGGACTTGACAAGTCCTGGGGCATGTCTTGACCGCTGTTGCTGCTGTTGTTGCTGCTGACCGGTTGCAGGCCTGGACTGGGCCGCCCCAGTGACCCCGAATGGTTGGACAGTGCCGGCGACGCTTTCCTGCTTAAATCTTGAGGCATTTCGTTACTAGCGGGTGAAGCCACCGAGGCGGAGGACGCAGCAGCAGCCGTTGACGTGGTTGCGATGGGAAGATGTTGAGTAGGGGGGACCTGCTGCGATTCTGGATACAACGACCGGTTATTGTTGCCCTGTGATGGCGGGACAGGCTGTGATGCTGGATTTGCAGGGTAATATCCATACACACCACCACCTCCTGCCCCCACACTGACAGCAGCAGCAGTCGGAGGCTCTGAATTGGATGTTTGAGTCTCAGGAGGGTACGGAGAGCGGCGGATAGCTGCTGCCGGGGAGATGGGATGAGGCGGTCGGTCCTCCACTAAACCTGCAGGAGACAGAGCACTCGTCACCTGTGCTGGGATGTCTCGTGGCGGCTCATCCTTTTGTGATGACGGTGATGTCTGAAACGGTCTAAAAAATGTGTTTTTTGATGATGATGTAGCTGCTGCTGCTGCCGGTGGTGGAGGTTGAGCTTCTTGTTTGACTTCTGACAACAACGACGCTTGCTGCTGCGCTGGGCTGTGGGATGATGTGGCAGAATCATTGTGGGGGGTTGCTTGTAGCAACTGTTGCTGGAGGATTGAGGCTTTTGCTTTAACATCGTTTTTGCTTTCAGACGTCGGTGTGCCATCTTGATATGTATTATAATCTAAATTTGGTAAATGCACACGACGGTCACATGTATCCTCTTCGCCTTTCTGGTCCTTAGAAAAGATCCGAGGTATGGGGATAGTCATTGGTTCCGACTTGACGACTTCTTGGGGTTTGCTGTCATTGATTTCACTATTATAAAAGCGGAACGGTAATTTCTCAGTACCTGAGTCTGATTTTGTTTCATTGGATTGTTCATAGTCTTCCTGTTCTGATGGAGCAGCCCCCAAAGCAGCAGGAATTTGAGAGTTCAATGAAACACCTGAGGATGTAGCTGCCTGAAGACTTGTGGAACTCAAACTAGTCATATCATCATCTTCTTCTGTGTCTGCTTCCTGTTGACAAATGCACAGTTCATTACAGATTTGAAAGAAAAAAAAATGTAAATAACTTTGCATTCAAGCTCATACCATTTAGTATAGATTCACATTGAACTATTGAACAGTTCCAATGAAACCACATTTGGAGCTATCTTTATGTATGCCCTATAGTGTTGTCAACAGATAATAAAGTCGAATTTCTAAACTTCTATCCTCTTACGTCCCACCACCAAACTTGGACTTAATTATATTCGCAATTGGTGTAAATGTAGTCATGAAACCTTTCTGTGTAATTGTAATCAGCTGATTGTGATTAACAAAACTATAATTGTAATGGAATTGCACATTTAATGGATTGTAAAGAACATTCTTACTTCAGTCGCAGAATCTGTTTCAGTTGATTCTTTCCTTCCTACTTTACGTCTCTTAGGTTGTGGTGCTATTGCTTCTTCACCCTTCTTTTTTCTAGGTCTATAATAGAAAAAACGAACAATGATTTCCTTCAAGAAAAATGTGCATTCGTAAGAAGAAATCTATAGTATCCATAACGTGACAAATTGTACGTGTAAAAATAAACATTTGCCTATATTTTGAGGTAAAGAATCTTTTGAGTATATATTATTACAAAGAAAACCTTGCCTTTCATGTACATTTCACAAAAACCCACACAAGTAGTTGAGGGTCCAGTGATGGTCTTTTTGCCCATGTTACATTACCTTCCTCTAGGCTTTGGACCAGAAGTGTCTCCTTGGTCGCCGTGGTGCCCATCAGCATCTTCAGCTGCTTGGACATCAGGTACATTTTTTACAAGCTCTTGCAGGAAATCAAATTGTTTGTCACCGTGGATCGTCTGTTTTCTAAACAAAGCATTTCAATGTTTGAAAAAAAAAAACAAGAATTTGACTAGGATCTACATTGTATATGCTCATGACAGCCTACATTGTGACATACCTACTCAAGCTACATAGAAAAGTACCACTTACATGTGCTGTGTAGACAATGTTTTGGCATTCTTAGATCGTGTGGTGTCTGCTGATTTCTTAATCAAATTTTCGATGAACAGTTCAAGAGCTCGAGCTATATTTCATCAAGGAAATGAAACAACTAGATATTTACTTCAATACATTCATTCTATTACTGCTGACTAACATGCGTGCAGGAAAAAACAATGAACAAATTTTACTATAATTTTTTCTGAGGTTGGCACGGTGCATATCTCCTTTTGCCGCTCCACCATCTAGCCTGCCTGCCTTGAATAATTGTTAATATCTTGAACCTTATACTTAGCATATGGTTCGATTTTATTTTGCTATGGTGCATTCTTTGAATGTTACTTTAATATCATATATAATAGTCATAAATTGTTAAAATTTATGAAAGCTGTTCCGTTCTAAAATTTGTAAAAAGACCTAATCATAACAGGTTAGCATTTGCTAACAATATCCTAAGGATGAAATGGTGGGTATGATGTATCGCCTTGTGTAATACCACTGACGTCCAATGTACAAATGTCAGCAGCCGGAGTGGAACAGTAAAGTTGGACAATTTCAAAAACACAAAAAATTGATATTCTCAATATTTAAAAATACATAACTATAACTTGTATTAACACCCCAAATGACTAGCCTCCTCTAAGGATGATTCTTACAGGTGTACGAAATGTTGGAGTCATAACATTCTTTGTTTTTTTTTCTTCTAAATGTTTGCCATAGGGTTCAGCAAAACAATACATTAATGTCCCCTCCAGGACTTGACATCAGATGGTGCCCTGGTACACTGGGCACATCAAATCTAAGTCACGGCACATCAAATCTTAGGCTCCTGTGCCCTGGTGGGCACGCCATTAAAGTACAAGTTATTATATTTTAGCCGAACCCAACTGTCATATCCACAATGTTGGTATTCTCTATGGTGAAACATACATTGAATAAATGAAGTTTTCATGTTGACCTGATAGTTCTTATTTTTTGTGTGTGTGTGTCTTTATTTTTGTTATTTTACCGTCTGCGATTCACCTAAATTTCAGGGCACATGAAAATTAGATCAGGGTATATGGATTTGGCCCATCACGTGCCCTGCTGGAATTAAAGTTAAGTGACAAGCACTGCCCACCAGCTCACGCTTTGATAGCGAGATCAACTTACATAAACGATAGTCAATTATCATTTTTTCAAGATTTTAATCAATATATGTGTCCGATAGGCAATTTATGTCAGTAAGTTATGTATGTAAAGGATACAAATAATTACAGGAACTGCAGAAGCCACTTTGCCAACCTCCTCGTCGGTTTGCATTATTTTCTTGATTCTTGCCTAAAAATAAACCAAATCATCAGTTCGTATCCTTCCAATTAATGATAGTTACAATCTCAAATTATCATGGTACATACCGGAGGGAACCTGGCACTATATTTCTTTTTCTTACTCGGCATATTTGCAAAAGTTCTTCAAAAATTGAAACAAATCTTTCACGAATCCAACAACCGGAAGTAGATAACATCGTGGAATTTGCTTGTCGTTACAGCGGGTTGATATACGCACACGCATAAGTTTTGGCCGTAAAAGTTTTCTTATGACCAAACGAAGAGTGCACTATTTTGATTTTGATTTGATTTGAGTGAATACTCCGCAGCCATCAGTTTTGATGATTATAGCAGAGGGAGGCCACGTGGTGTTGGTACATGAACCTCCAGAGGCAGGCTAGGTAGCCAACTGAGCCTCATGGGTGGGGGGATCACACTAGCTATAGTTTTCAAACTAGGTGAGCTCTTTTGCGTGCAGAGGTGTGGCTCTCTCCAACTACGGGACACGCCTGAAACTCACCGAACCTTGCCTTCGGCAGGCGTTGCTACCGTCAAGTAGTAACACTGTGCGGTGGCGACATGCTGTGTGGAAATCAAACACAACTCAGTGGCAGGCGCGCAGACGATTATCGGTTTTTGGCGACACTGTGTCTGCCATGACCGGGCGCCACGAACCTTCGGCGCCTTTTTTGGAGACAAATCCTGTTTTCAAACTTTCGTGGAGGAGTGCGGCTCTAACCACTGAGCTACTATATAAAATACGGTTTGAAAGCTACCTTCAAACTTCAAAAACAACTTACCCCCAGCTCCCAAAACCGTCTACCAGTATACACCTGTTTAACCACATGCTATAATAAAACCAGTTCTTTTTATATGGGCGCCTAAAAAATCCTGTTTTTTCAATTAATGTAGTTACGTCTGAGCTACTATATAAAATAGGGCATTTTGTACTTCCCAAAAACAACCGGAAGTACCCCCCATCGTGTTTGGTGAAAGGTTTAACCATATAAAAAAACCGATAAACGTTTTGAAAACAATATAAAAACACTATATAATAATAGGACCTTACCTGTAGAGAAAGGCCTTATCAAATACTGCAAAATTATTTTACAGGTTCCAACTAAGACAACAAATCTAGGGGTATACGGTGAACTGGGGATCTACCCACTATATATAGATGCTGTAATACATCTACTAAAATACTGGACCTTCATAGAGACCAAAAGTCCAAACCCACTTGTCCAGTAGCAAGGAAATGCATATGAAAGGCACTCACACATGGTATTCATTTGCATGGCACTTAAAACAAGCCATTCTCCCCAACCAATCTAACGCAGCCCGTACTGACTATGAAATTATAACGATAAAAAGAAAGCTTAAAGCCAGATATACCAATTTCTGGAGAAATAGTCTCAATAATGACATAAGATCAAAGGTCGAGCATGGGAATAAGCTGCGTACATTCAGAAAATTTAAGCTCGATTTTGAACATGAACAATACCTAGACGTAGTGAAAAAACCCACTATTAGAAAGGAAATAACTAAATTCAGACTTAGTGCACACGGGCTAAATATTGAAATGGGTAGGTGTACAAAGGTGAAACTAGAGGACCGTCTCTGCACTAAGTCTGCTTCTAAGGAAATAGAAGATGAATCACATTTCTTATTTACATGTACGTTATACAATAATGAAAGAAACAAATTATCTAAAATCATACTAGATAAAAGTAAAAACTTTAAGCAACTACCCATCGATGACCAACTTTGTTGGCTGCTTAGCAACAAATACGAGGTTATCAGTTATCATTCTTCAATTCCCAGTTGAGCGGGACGTGTTGCACAGTAGAATCAATCCATACCAAACAGTCCATTGACTACTTCCGGTGTCATATTGTAAATGGACCCTGTAGAATATGTACACGGGTCCATTTTCTTTTATGAAAATGGACCTATATTCCCTATAAAAATGGACCCCCCCTTATTGAAAATGGAACCCTCCCCCAAGAATATTTTTTTGTGCATTAAGATAATTCTATAAAATGATACAATTATAGATGTGTGTTTCATAGTTGATAATTTGCCCTTTGATATGGCAGGTTTTGCCTAAAAGATGCCATTGTATCTTAGTGAAAGCGGTAATTGCAATTTGTTGAAATGTAAGATACTCATAGATACAAAGTATTATAAGTAATCAATAATAGATGATTAGTAATATTGTAAACTTTTCTCCTAGTGGACGCTGCAATATGATTCCTTTTATTACTATGTATATACTGCAGGTTAATACTTCATGTGGAAAAAAATATAAAAAATAAAATAAAAATGAAAAATATCTATTAAATAGTTGAAATCACGTTGCCATGTTTGCTTTATGTCCTAAATTAATTTTAAAATTATGTCTAAACTATAATTTATACAAAGGCAAAGTTAACAGTTAGATCAATGTTACTTGATCAAAATGTCGTCGCAAAACCTCGTGTCATGGATAGGGTTGGGGTGGGGGGTTAGGTGAGGCAAAGATGACGTCAACGTCACATGTTTTTTTTTTTTTTTGACAACTCAAACACTCAAAGAATTTGATCGATACCAATAGAAACCAACAACATGTCATTTTGGCAAGACTTTTGTTGTTTTCGCAACAACTTCTTCGGGCTGAATGAAAATTCAGAGGGTCACATGACCACCATGGTGGCGGCAGTCATGTGAGAGCAGAGTCGAGTATACGGGGGGGGGCAAGTCGTAGCCGGTCTCACGGTTCAGCTCGGGTGTGCGTCTCTTCAGTCTTCATCCTCCCTTGCCACAATCGTAAAGTCCTTTTCACTAATTTTGTGTCCTGTGTCTCTCATGTGCCTCCGATGGCACTTGGGGGTCCGTTTAGGGGTACAAGTGTTCCTTGATGCGTGTGGCCAAGGTTCCACCAGTTTCCCCTATGTAGGAGTACTGGCACTGGGGACACTGAACCTGGTAGATGACCCCACACTTGGAGCAATCCGGTGACTTGTACTTCGGAGACGGTAACCAAGCTTTGATGGGATTGAACGGTTTATGGTACGTGCTCACTCCTCTGAAATTTTCATTCGGCCCGAAGAAGTTGTTGCGGAAAAACAACAAAAGTCTCGCCAAAATGATATGGTATTGGTTTCTATTGGTATCCATCAAATTCTTTGAATCATGAATAAAGAAACCCAGGATGATCTAAACATACATTCAGTTAACTCAAACACTATTGTTGGTTCATTGATAGCTGTGCTATGATTGTTTATAAATATACGGGATGGGTGTGCACTGTTCTATGTGCATTCGTCAAACTTGATAAGAAAATTTTATTGGGATTCTGGATATCATGCTATTCTATAGTGACACCCTATGAGGAAACATGTAACTGAATGGGTGTGTGTGTGTGGGGGGGGGTGTCCAGATTCTATGGCATGGAAAATGGACCCGGGTCACGTATTTTGCTTTTTTACTCTGGTATAGAGTTTTCAATAGCATTGTATATCACACCATTTATTTATCGGGGGTTGTTTTAATGCATCGGCGCTCTCGTCATCTATAGAATCCGGTTACCCTGGCCTAAATGTAAAATATTTGTAAGTCAATATTATATTGTGATGCGGGTCCATTTTTCTATGGCATAGAATTTTGCGCCCCTCCCTCTCTCTCCAGTTATCATGAAAAATATTACATCTAATGTTCCAGTCCTTAAAAGAATGTATTTCCTAGGTCCATTTTTAATGCAAAAGTAAAACGTGTAATTTTGTATTTTTTACATAGTAATCCGGTCCGTTTTCTATGCCAAAGAATTTGGACCCCCCTCCATTTATAATGAAAAACACATATTATAATGCATCCTTGTTCCATTTTGATTCTACTATCAGATAATTTATATTCCTATGATTATATCACAATACTTACACCTTACAAATTTTCAATGCAATACAATGTGCATTATAATTACATTTAATTGAAATTATGAAAATATAATGAAAATATCTCATACACAATGAGTAAAGTTCAATTAAATCGTTAGTAAATTCATAAAACTTCAAATAGAAACTAATAAAAGAATTGAGGGGGGGTCCATATTCCATAAAGGGAGTCCATATTCTATAGCCGAAAATGGACCCAGGTCCATTTACAATCTGACACCGGTCGCTCGCGTCATTGTAAACTAACACGACTTTAAATATTCTAAGGTAATTTTCAGCTATCACTTATCCTATGTCATTCATGTAAAGTACTTTCCCAATAGAATTTTTGAGTGAGGATTATGAATCTGTAATCGGATTTACATTGAAATTGACGAAGATATGGGCAGAATACCAGTCTTCATGAAAAAAATGCAGACGACCTGTGTAGGTTGTGAATGATACAAACGTTTTAACTTCACTATTATGAAAAATGCATGCCTCAAATAGCATTCCTAATAGTATTTTGAATAAGAATTATGAATATGTAATCGGAGTTTAGTTAGCATAAAAATTGACGAAGTTATGAGCAAAAAGCCGGTCTTGGTCAATTTTGCAGACAGCCAGTGAAAAAAAAAACTTCACTGTTGAATGCACGCTTCAAATAGATTTTTTTAAATACTTATTTTAATTTTATATTCATAGTATTTTTGCGTTACAGTCTCTATGCATGTAACCTTTCTCATTCTGTTCCAAATTCAATTACGAACATAAGCATATGTCTTTTGTGGGTGCCATTCTTTAACTGTAATGCACAATTGGGACATTATTCCTTTCCTTAAAGCACCCCCCCTTTTTTTTTTTTTTTTTTTTTTTTACAAAACTCGTCATTTCTCTCTACGGAGGCAGAACAAATGCATTCAATTTTCAAAATAGGCTAATACGCATTTTATTGAACATATATGCATTGTTACATAGATTCTAAGGTTTTGTAGTTCAAGGAAGTACGAGGATATAATTAATTCCTTTACATGTGTAAAATCATAATTTTAACTCAATATAAATACGTTGTGTAGATCCATACATTACAAGGTGACATATTTATTAAAAAAAAACTTCAAGACATACTTTATCGATTCGTATGCTGTTTTAGTTAAAAACGACTGCTTTAGCAAGACACAGTGCTTTGGGAATCTTCTGCCAATCTTGTTTCCAAATGTTCTTTTCTATGTCATAAACCTGTATTGTTTTCGATGCCTTTTCACTTCCACCCAAAATGAAAATATGTTTCTTCCACAGAAATATAGCAGGGAATGTTCTAGTTTGTAATGGTTTCATAAGAGTGGTCCACATATTAGTCGTCGCGTTATAGCAGCTACAAATGTTGTTAGCGCCTCCACATAAGTAAAGACTGTCTTCCATGGGGACAAAACGAGCTCCTAGAACGCTCACATTTGCAGGGTGTTGTGCTTTAATATTCCACTGATCGTTCCCTTTCTGGAATTGCTGAAGGAATCCCAATTCAATACAGGTATATACACTCTTTCCAATAGCTGCTGCGGCCGGCCACCATTGGCCACGATGCATGTCTGGCTGTCTTTTCCAATTACGCTGAGATAAACCCATATAGTAAACACTTTTTGAACATGCAGGACTACCACCAAGGACATAGATCCCTCTATCGCAAAATACAGCACTGGTATTCTCTATACTAACTGGTGTGTCAGGAAGGTCCGTCCATGACTTGGTTTCAATAGTATAAATGGAATTTGAGCGAAAGCTTTTACCTCCACATATTATGGCGAATCCACCGGGAATCTCGACCATTGGAACCCGTTTGTTCTTCAAAATGTAAGGAACTGTCGTAAGATAACTCCAGTGAAACAGCAGATGACCTCCACATAGTTCATTCGGTAACGGACATGTCCACACGTCAGTATTAAATGAAGCAGGAATATTAAATAAACTCATACCGCCACAGAGAAGCAGTTGTGGAGGTTTCTTGTGGAGGTTTACTCGTTCACACAGTTCATCAATTATTATCTGCTTCACATCACTATCTACCAGAACGTCTCTGTAGGTCTTATTGGCCATAACCAAACAAGCTTCAGAGCATTGGGAAATATCAATAATGTTCATCAACTCTAGCACATGTTCTAGCCTAGATGATTTTTCGTAAGCCACCCACTTCAATGCAGCTTCTAAAACAACATCCTTGTCACACTCGATTTGTTCCTGGAATAAATCCTTGATTTCAGCAAACGAGAGCAGCATAAACTCTTCAGACTCGCTCAGGTCTTCAAAATTACGCAGCATCAAGACTTTGCACTTTCCAGCGAGCTCCTCCATATGATATTTATCAGCAAATTTCAACAAACTTATACAGTTTTTACTTGCCAACATTTCTTCATTCACAAATTTACAAAGTTGGGCTTTCATTTCACCTAACAGCAGCAATTCACAAGCATCACCGATTTCTGGTAACTTCTCAGCATCGATGTCTATTTTATTTCCATAGAGATATGCTACAATACTCTTGACGACATCATAGTCCAAAGTATCCAGTATTACTTTCCCTTCCTTGACTTCTTTCATGCCAGAATGGAACAAACTTTCAAAGTAAGGGCACTTAGCAGAAACCACATTTTTATGCACATCTATTTCTTTTTCACGAACAACAATTTTGAAATCGGTATGGTTTGATTGTTGTTGATACTGATAAAGTGTTTGCAGAAGACCTCCGGCATGGTCTTCACGCGGCTTTATACTTATCACTTTCCCTTTTCTTGTATCCATGTATGTTTGTTACCCAAACTGTAGTGGAATCTAGTCAATTAGTTGTAATGACAACAAATTCTGTAAAAGGCCAATAAAATAAACATTTATTTGGCGAGCAGGCTTCAGCGAAAAGCGTAAAACGTGGTGCGTTCAACGTGTTCATCAAAACGTTAACCCTCCAAACAATAACGTGCGCCGCATTTCTCCACTCTGAGGATCAGAGGTTCAGAATGTTCTGAACATTCTGAACCTCTGATCCTCAGAGTGCATTTCTCTGGACTGAAAGGGAAATTATCATAAGTTACGACGTCTTATGTTTTGAAAATGACGTTTCCTCAGATAAAACGCCGTGTTCACCACGTTATATGTACGGAAAGCGGAAATTATCAAATATTACGGCGTGTTGAAGGCTCAACACGTCATAAATAAGACGCCTTCCCTTGATGTAAGGCGTCTCTCATTCTAACGTCATATGTCTACAACCCCTAATGTTCATTCACTCCGCACTGTGAAAAGAGTTCACACAGCGTCGTATTCTAAACCAAGAAGCCGTATTAATGCGGGGAGAGCGGGGCTGGTTGAGACACGGATTGGTTGAGACACAGGCTTTAATGTGACATAACTTATCACACGTGTGTTGTCGACGTTTCAGACTAGTAGAGTATAACAGACTTAGGGAACGCTCATAAATAATGATATCGGGGGTGGGGGGTTCGTCCAAAAAAGTGGGTCCAACTTTTCTGATTCCTTTTGTGGTGGTCGCTGAACCTTTTATCATGCTACAGTATATTTTTTCAAATGTTTTCTTTTAGCAATTGTCCAAACAATCAATAACTATGTAGAGGACTTTTACGTTAGCGGGGGGGGGGGGTCACTCAACTTTTTAAAATGTTGATGAGGGGTTCAGTTAACTTTTTCTTCGAGCCCCAAAAAATGGACGACCCCCCCAGTATCGCTATTTATGATCATTCCCTTATATACCCAGAAATACTATTGCTGAATGTGTGAGTCTATTGTTTTCAATAATCCTAACTGATATGCTTCAAGCCTCATCACTGGATATTTATTATATTGACTCTTCCCACGGGCATCACTGTAACGTTTGCTTCATTCAGTCACTATCAAATGGGCAAAATTTACTGATAATAGACAGTTGTGAAGTTGGTCCAGTGGTTAGGCGACCCGGCATTGGCACGTCCATATTGAAATTGAATGAGGTGGGTTCATATCTTGGGGGCCTCCCTGCTGTCTATAGTCGATATGTTATGTTGCAAGTTGCAATGATAATTGGCGAATTATTTGTGAATGACTTTGAAATTATATGTGGATAATAAATTGGAAAACCGCGAATGGGGTACACTACTTCGCAACGTGTACTGTAAGTAGATTTCATTTTTCGTACTAAATTGTGTTTCTAGATGAATGAGGTATAAGCAATGGGTTAAACAATATCTTATATGAAAGAGCCATTATTGGTGCACAATATGCTAGTTTTAAATGTGAAGAACGTGAATTCTTGAACAGTTACAGTTGGTGTTTTTTTTTACTAATGTGGTTGGGGGTTGGATGATACACAAGGCAGGGGGTTGGTTGAGCCACTGTTTGTAGTGGCTGGGCGTTAGAAGAATGTGCCTTACTTTGTAAAAATGATTCTTTTTTTGTGCCAAAACTATGCTAGAAATCATATTGAATGGCTTTAACATTCATTTGGTATGCTAGAACTGTGGATAGGATGACTCAAGGCGGTTCTTTAATTGACATTTGAGCTTACAACTTAAAATATCAAAAGTAAAACACAGCTATTTTTACCTGTTTACTGATTGCACGTGATTTATAAGAATTTCTGCAACATTTTGTCCTGAATAATGCTTAGAAAAACAATGTCTCAACCAAACCCATTGAGTGTCAATCAACCCCGTCCTGGGGTTGGTTGAAGCATCCTGGGTGACCAAATTATATCTCTTTTTTTAGAAAATGGTTCAACCCCTCCCATCGTGAATATGTGATATAATTGAAACCAACACATTAACAAAAAAATTGGACTGAAACAAAATATCTCAAGATTAACTATTTATTAGAAAATTGATAAATAGTAAAAAGGTGTCTCAAACAGCCTCTCTCTCCCTAGTGTTTAATTTTGTCGTGATACATACATCATAACAGCACGCTGTGGCTATCAATCAAGACGTTTTATAGACTGATTTAGAGCGCTGTATCATGGTGTAAAATCTACAACGCCATATGTGTATGGCGTGGTATT
Organism: Streblospio benedicti; assembly: GCA_019095985.1. NCBI lineage: Eukaryota > Metazoa > Annelida > Polychaeta > Spionida > Spionidae > Streblospio > Streblospio benedicti. Next base: position 45,150,986 of record CM032662.1, read on the forward strand.
TGAAAAATAAAACATCCTAAACTCGGCGTTTTATTTCAGAAAACGTTGTATTCAAAAACATAAGACGTTGTATTTTTTGATAATTTCCGCTTTTCTATACATGCTTCAAATAAATCGTCATGATTTATGGCTATAGCGTGATAATTGACAGCGTCTTCAAATAGATGTATTTAATTAATGTTACAGCGTCTATCAGTGTAACAGCCATCAATGTTGTGTAGAATACACACTTTGAATGATATAGCATTGAATGCGATTTTAAATGGGCTTATAACATATACCGGAAGTACCCATGGACTTTTGTGTCTCAAAAGTAAATAAAAAAAGACGAAATGTGCGGAGCAACTTTTCTAGCACTAGTTGGGCCCTAATTGGGCCCATGCCAGCTATGGAAAGAGAGACGACAGTTACTAGTCTAGCATATTATCGGTAAGCGGCACTGCTGCCAATTCATTAGACATCTTGCATAAGGGATTAAAAAAGTTGTACACTTTGGCACTTTTTGTGTTCAACCAATCAGTGGCCAGGAAAAGTACCAGCATATTCATGAAGTGTGTCTTTGAGTTATAATAAGGGTCAACATTAAAATGAAGCTCCTCCCACTCCTTATTAGACATGTTGTTAAACGGTGGCACGTGGTTTCAGACTGGCTGTAAACATATGATATGCGGTATTCATGAGTTATGAATTGACATTCATGGTAGTCTGATACAGTAGAATATCTTTAAATGATAGTATGATGATATTACATAAAGTAAAACATATAAATAGTAAAATTGAAGCATGGGCATGTATACCTAGATACCCAGGACAATATGAAAAATCCTAATTTCACCGTAAGATTAAGGTGACAGATAACAGAGCTAAATGGGCAAGGGATTTTGATGGCATATGTTTTTGTCAAAGAAAGATGAGAGCATGGCTGTTTAAAGAAGACTCAAGTTTCATGTTCCATAAAATCGTTCCAATGTACAGATTATAGTATGTGTTGTAAGGAAATTATTATATAATATTCTAAAAGATCACAATTCAAGCTTATTATAACATGCTCTTTAATTTCATTCACTAGGTTATTTCTTTGGTTGCACTGTAAATATTGAATTCTAAAACACTTGAGAAAAGAGATTATAATAGGATTACAACCATTGGCTTAGTAATTTCAGTTACATCCTTCTGGTTGCAACAGCTCTGAAAATCCTAGTTTAGCAAAATTGTGGATGTAAAGCCAAAATGGCTTAATAACATGATGTATCTCCCCCAAAAGTTTTTTCTTTTAACATGATACGAAAATGCTAAACTTATTACTTATTCATGATTAGGACATTTCATGTTTGTTGATTGGTCAGATGTCCCCAAAAGTGCTAATCATGTATACACTGGCTTGTACCTACCACTTGCGTCCGCCCATCCGTCCATCCGTCCGCCCGTCCATCCGCCCATCCGTCCGTCCGTCCATCCGGTTTGTTACCCCTCTACAGGTCGCATCGCTTGAGCTAGGATGCTCAAATTCGGCATGTCGGTTGAAATGGTGACCACAAGAACCCTATTTCATATGGGCCCAAACGGTCCATATTTTTAAATTCATTTGGGCCCATTATTAGGTCCATTTTACTAGTGAATCACATTCTTATTACTATTTGAATGCACCATTAAAATCAATATTCTATAACCACAAACCCAGACACAGCGGCTCCATTAGTATGTAGGCCGGAACTTCCGCTTTTTGGCAATAAGCGGCCACTTTTAAATAAGCAGCCAAGCAGCGAGGAGCAAAAATTAAGTAAGAGACTCTACAGGATACATGCGGATATAAGATTATATGGCTTACCAGACGCTTACCAGGCAATAGACTAAATTATAGGCAACTGGAAAATAAAGGAGTAAAGGTGATAGTGAAAAACCCGGGCGATATCGCCACAAAAACTATTCAGATAGACCAAAACAACAGAGCTATTTCACGCAGTAGTTCAAGCGAAAGTGTTGGGTCAATCATGACCGAAATGGATAGCCACGTGGATAAAAATGGCGACGCTCTCACAAGAATGCAACAACAACTGGCAGATCTTGAAGACCAAGAAAAACTCTTGGACATTGCGTTACAACTGGCCAAGAAAAAGAAAGACCTGGAAAGAAAGAGGGCGAGAATGGAAGCTCTACACTCCAACCACGTGGCCGGCCCCGAGGAAGAGGAGAGACCGCGTGATGTGAGTAATGTGAGTAATGCAACAGTACACCACGCAACCACATCACAAGCCAGCCATGCTTCACCCACTGTGCCCACCCTATCTAATGTCCAGGATAGAGATTTTCAAGCTGCACTTGATATACTGCGAAGGACTCAATTGCACGAGATAAGGAATACAGGCAAGGCACCACTTCACCTGATTACAGACTTTGTAGTACAAGAGCCAGAGAGCACAGTCTGGGTAGGGGCCTTATTATAAGAGACGGAAAAAATAGGCTGCGACCAAAGGACGTAACCATCGAACAGTGGGCTGGTGCAACATTCCTCATACTGGTGGAAACAATTGATACTATGGATAGCGCAGAGGTAAAAAGATACATAGACTACAACATACAAATTGCTGATTATTTTCAAGTCAGGAAACCGGCGTCGGTGATGCGTCTGAATAAAGAGCACCGCAGGAAGGTGCACCAAGGGCGCTGCCAATGGGACGCCATTGATCAGCATAAAGCCTTCTTCTTTCTCGAGAAGAAAGAGGAGGAACCAGCAAAAAGCAACCCGGCCAGACCATGGCAGCGTCAACAGCGTCAAACTGGACCTACAGACGACTTTGGGCAGCCTATCTGCCTGCTCTACAACAGGGAAGAGGGGTGCTACCGCACTTATTGTAAGTTCGCCCACAAATGTAGTGCACCGGGATGCAGGGAATCGCATCCTAGACATCAGCGTGCACCGCCAGCAGGCCCACCTCGTTTTCGAGACCCCCAGGGCCACAAGTATTAACCCCCTTAGGGAGAAGATCAGTGTATGGCAGAAGGAATTAAAAACCGACACTGACAAAGACTTCATATTAAAAGGTATCAGGCAGGGTTTTGAAATAACAAAAAAGGATATATCTGGGACTAGTGTTCATAATAAAAACTTTTCTTCTACGTTAGGCACAAATAGATTGAAAGTGGAAGAACAGCTTTTAAAAGAAATAAATGTAGGTAATTATGTGGTCACCAGTAAAAAACCTCACATAGTTAGCAGCTTGGGAGCCATCCCCAAGGAGGATGGCTCTATAAGACTTATCCATGACTGCAGCAGGCCAGAAGGCAATAGTTTAAATTCTTATGCAATAAAAGAGAGTTTCAAATATAAGACCATCGACGATGCAATAGATATTTTGCCCCAAGGTGGATACATGGCAAAGATCGACCTTACATCAGCGTACCGCTCAGTACCCATCCACCCTAAATGTTTCAAGGCTACGGGCTTGCACTGGACATTCAGTGGTGATACCAAGCCTACCTATTTCATCGATACGCGTCTACCTTTCGGGGCCTCTATGAGCCCCGAAATATTTCAAAGACTTTCTTCAAGCGTAACGAGAATGATGGGAAATCGCGGATTCAAAGTGATATCCTACTTGGATGATTTTCTCTTAATCTCAGAAAGTAAAAATGATTGCAAATTAGCATATGATACGCTTATACTATTACTCCAAGAACTAGGTTTCTCCATAAATTGGGACAAAGCGGTCCCACCCAGTAAATCACCAACATTTCTGGGAGTATTGATCAATAGTGAAAAAAGGGAACTATCTCTACCAGAGAAAAAATTGTTGGAATTACGCAACATATTAAAAGAATGGGTTTCAAAAAAGAAGGCAACTAAGAGAGAACTGCAGTCACTGATAGGAAAGCTGAACTGGGCTGCTAGAGTGGTACGAGGTGGTAGAACATTTCTTAGGCGTATGATCGAGTTAATGTGTACTCTAAAACGTAAGCATCATCATAAAAGACTAACTAAGGCAGCAATAGCAGATATCCAATGCTGGGCAAACTTTATATCCATCTTCAATGGCACGGTGTGTTTCCCACACAATACACCGTCGCCCGCAGCGATC
>CM032662.1:45155161-45300777 GCA_019095985.1 Streblospio benedicti
GTATTGGTTCACTGGGTTTGATACTTATGTATTTTATACTTATATTAGCTTATGGGTACAAATTCGGTCAGTTTGGAACTAGAAATCAAGTCGTCAACATCATTGTCATCATGCAATAAAGTCTACTAAATTTACATGATTGTTTTGGAGCATACAACCTCAACCTCAGCACAGAGTCCTAAAGGACTGGTCCAAAGCTCCAATGGAGGAGTAGCAAGCTCCCAGTAAAACCGGGATTACTGAGTCGAAGTGTAGTCAAGCTGCTCGCAAAGAAAGGGCCAAGGCTAAAAATGATGTATGCAGCTCATTTTATACCAGGGCGACCAGCCTAATGCGTTGTCATTTGCTGACCACTGGATTGACCACTCAGCTGTCTGCTCACATTGAGCAGTGCGAGAGCTGGTGGACTGATCTAGTGGTTACGTGATACAAAATATAGGTCAGCAGATGGAAATGTTTGTAAATATTGTAGTTATTTAGTGTTTTTGCAGGGAATTTACTGTCTGACAAGGGGTTTTAAATTGTTGGAGAACAATTTTTGAAGGACATAGCATGGGATATATTAGATTGGTCAGCAGGGGTGCGTGACCTCAGGACAATTACGTCACACTAGAAAGAAATGCTTGTTGTTGCAAAGTAGTGCAAGTAGTTGCAAAGTAGGTGTCAATAAAATTGCCTCATTCTTGACTGTGAGCAAAGGGTTTCCTCAACAGGTTCAAGTCCAATGTTCAACTCACTTTGGGGATTCTCGCTGAAAGTAACAGTGTCTTTTTGTAAAATTTGTGGAGGCCCAAACATGTTTCACAAGCTTGGCCGCAAGTTTCTACAACCCCTTTGGACAGATTATGGCATTGTACACCATATATCAGAGTTGGCCTGATGGCAGTGCTAAATACATGTCAGGTTGCCAAACTAGAAACTGAAATTGAAACTGAAACTAATACGCTATATAGCATATACCGATAATAATGATAAATAAATATAGTCACGTGATCATTCCAGTACACATCTAACACATTTTCCACACCAAGAAACTTATTGGCTAACAATAATGAATATTATCTCTAAATACATAATAAAATGCTCTCACAGCACACAAATCCGCTAATCATTAAGCAACATTGCTCATCGCACACTTTACTGTGACCCTTTTATGTAAATTAGTCAAATTAACTATCTTTTAATCTTTTATTTCATCAAATTTAGATTACTGTCTTTTTTTAGTTTGATATTTTTTGTGGTGAGTACAATACAAAAAAAAAAATTGAATCTATCTATACAAGAGAGAGAGCGTTACGTTTTATATATGAAGATGCAAGTAGTAGTTATGAAAAACTGTTAGATAAAGTGTGGGAAGGTGATAGCTGTATTAATGTTCCTTTTGTAAATAACTTATCTATATAAATTTATTTCATTGTATAATGTGTAATTGTATATGTCTGTATTGTCGGGTTTAAAAGCTCTGCTTTAAAATGAATATTACTTCACTTGATTTGACTCATAAGCATCTCCCCATAAAAATAGACCCAGTTTAATAAATTAGAATTGAGTTTATATTTACGGGCTCGTAGATATAGCTGGTTGCTTCTTGTGATTTGAAAAAATGAAAACGAGGATAAGGTCGAGGTCATGTCAAGGACGTCCCAAGATTGCGCATGCGTAGTTGACGTCTGCTTTTCAACAGCAGAGATCTGGCACCAAAATAAATAGATTTGTTTTCCAATTTGTGACGAAGTAACACATATTGGTGACCGGATTTCTTTGCAATATGTCTTCTGACGATTCATCGCCTAAGAAGGCATCTCCCAAGAAGGCGCCAGCGAAGAAAGCAGCTCCAAAACAAGATAATGCAGCTAAGCCACAGTCTGATCATGATCGGCGAAAGCAAATCAGTGTGAGAGGAATAGCACAAGTGGAGAATGTTACCACCATCAAGAAAACTTTCAATCGCCATCTTCACTACACATTAGTGAAAGACAGAAATGTGGCTACCCCGAGAGATTATTATTTCGCGCTTGCGCATACTGTCAGAGATCACCTTGTCGGCCGTTGGATTAGAACCCAACAATATTATTATGAGAAAGATCCCAAGGTAAGCTATTCATGTTGCATTTCGTTGCCTTCATAGGCTATTAGCCTGTTGCAAATGATCTAGGCCTTTAAATATATGACCTCACTGCCATTTAAAACAGCCTTTGTCCAGGCCATTGTAAAATGGCAGTGTTCATATTGTAGGTTTAGCTTGTAAAGGCTCTATTTTAGCCTCACATTTACAATGATTGATTACAATGATATGTGTATTAATTTAAGTCACTGGAAATAACAATGTTGTATTTCAGAGAGTTTATTATCTATCCTTGGAATTTTACATGGGGCGCACACTGACCAATACCATGATCAATCTTGGCATCCAAAGTGCTTGTGATGAAGCTCTTTACCAGGTAAAGTAGTATATGGTTACTACTCATGCTTGAAATTTAAATGTAAATATATTTCCCCTAATGTTAGTAATTTTAATGTATAGTTGGGGTACATTTAAGAGTTGTTTTTCGTAGTGGTATGTTAGGCTTTGTGAGCTGGTTGCCCACATTTAAATAAATGTATGCCTGCCATATAAAAGATAGTTTTTGTCTACATTGAAAAACAAGCCAGTGATACTGAAAGTACTGATCAGAGTACTTTGTGATCGACCTCCTCATGAATGTACATATACAGCATTGCTGACATCAAAATGAAGAATACAACGCATTTGATACACTTATAAGAGGCCCAGATTCTTATAAAACAAAACAACCATGTTCATTTTGGTTCCTTTATGTGTATTTGATATTATTGATACTTACAATATATTCAGAATTTTGGCTATCGTATTGCAAATCCAGACTAGGCCTTGGTTCACCTGAATGCAAGTCTCCCCCATATAACTTGTTTTGTTCAATGTTGTAGCTTGGATTGGATATTGAGGAATTAGAAGAAATAGAAGAAGATGCAGGATTGGGAAATGGTGGCCTTGGTCGCCTTGCTGCCTGCTTTCTTGATTCCATGGCAACTTTAGGTCTTGCCGCCTATGGGTATGGGTTGAGATACGACTACGGCATCTTTTCTCAGAGAATTAGGGATGGTTGGCAGGTATGGTTTATCTTCATTTATAATAGATGTAAATGACTTATAATACCACCATTTTCAAATCCTACATGGTGTAAATATTATGGAAATCATGTATTGATTGTATATATCATATATTTTAGTTGACTGTTTATATCTACTCAAATGACACATGTAGCTTCTTACTCATTGTGAGATTTTAAGTAGAAATTGCCAGCTGGAAATTGCTTTTGAGCTTCAGTACATTGATATCTTAGCCAGGGTTACCAGCAATCAGGTGTAGTCAGGGAATTTGATTTTGGGCCCCTAATTCAGTGAAATTTCAGGGTATTTGCAGAGCAAAATGAGGGAAATGTTAGATTTAGACTTTTTAAGGTAATTTTCTTCAGTATTCAGTTAACAATTATTTTCTAGTGTTGACATAGGGACTTGGATGTAACATACTTTGATGCTCTCATGTAGCAACTTCAGCGAATGACACAAGTTTTTTTTCATACTAGCCAAGTAGCCATATTGGCTAGTGAGTTGAAAGTTACACTAGCCAAAAATATTTCACACTAGTCGAGTTTGTCTAATGTTTTGGGTTTTTTTTACACTAGCCAATTGCAAGTTGTTAATTGCCTCTATTGATTTAAGATTCTGTTATGAATGAAAATAAAACATGTTATTAAATGATATGAATACTAAGAAAAAGTGTATAGATGTTTTTTTCTTAGTACTTATTTCATTAAATAACATGCTTTATTTTCATTCATGACAGAATCTTAAATTCATAAAGGCAATTAACAACTTGCAATTGGCTAGTGTTGGCGACTTTGACGGATAGCAACTTCTTTGTTGCAGGTGTCATGGTGAAAGATAACTTCAGATTTCTAAAAATAATCGGTCATTATCCTTGAATTTCGGAACATGTCCATGTTTTCCAATGATGAGGTTGAGTGTAATGTAATTTATATTAGACTATTAGTTGTAATTTTTTACAATCTCCAAACAGACGAGCATGTTTTAATCAATACACGCCAAACTTCTATTGTCGGCGTCTTGGCGAGTGCTTGTGTCATTCCCTGTAACTTGTTTTGTACTTTAATTATTATTTATTCCAATTGCAAGCTTTAAAAAAACTTTCTCTTAAGTACTCTTAAAATAGGAGGGAATTTAAGTGGGAAATGTGACAACTCTGATCTATGAAAGTTGTATCTAACAAGGAAGATTGCAAATGTACACATTTTGTTTCACTCAACTATGGTGTAGATTCTTAGAGCCATCTGTCCTTTGTCTTCCTCATAGGCTAGAAGATGTAATTCTATGTCTGGTATTGTTTGGCCCTCTTGGCAATAGATTTCCTGCTTTTAATTATGTCATTTTGTTTGCATAATTTAAACAGGAAGTTAGTCAAGGGTCATTATCCTTTCTTGTCTAAATTTAGGCCTATTTTAATTCCCTGCATGGTATACTGGCACCTTCAATAAGACCATCTGTACATAATTTGAGTTAAGGCTGATTAGTTATTCAAGGAAAGTGATTCCCTGGGTGGTGGATTACATAAGAAGTGGCAGTTGGTCTAGTTTGAAAATTTGAACAAATCTTTGAATAGTAGACAATAAAAGGGTGTTGGACATTGAAAACAGTCCATAGCCTGGTAATTGTATTGAATTTGAAACTGATTTAATTCAATTCTTGTGATAGTCTAACAAATCTTTGTATTGTTGCTCTATGTGACTTAATAATGACAATCTGTTAAAGTATTTCAGTAGAACCTATAACTATTTTGCTAAGTAACTTTCATCTTAGTGTGTTGAAGGTGATAGATTTTAATTCATTGCTTGTTTTTGCAGGTGACACTAGACACTGTTTTGTCCTTTACTTTATGGTCCTTTATAGGGAAAGTGTTCATAGGGTATTATGTCCACTAATGCTTTATTCATTTTCACCAGCTTGGAAATTGGATCCTTCAAAAGATTATGCCATCCAACTGCTACTTTGGGAAACAGATGTTTAATATGATAGGATTTAATTGATTTGATTGTTCTTTCCATTGTTCTCTCCTGCTTCTTGTAATTGTATTGTTACCTTCAGCAGTTAATTGATTTTAATTTTATAGAGGCATTTTTCCTAGTTTTAAGAACCTTACCCTTACTCAAGATGTGCAACCTCAATCTAAAATATTGTTACATATTCGCTTTTGTAAATATATTTGATGTTTGTGTCTTTAACTTTTAGGTTGAAGAGCCTGATGATTGGCTTCGTTATGGAAACCCATGGGAGAAGGCGCGTCCCGAATATACCATTCCTGTTAATTTCTATGGTCGTATTGAGGAAACTTCCAGTGGTGTGAAATGGGTTGATACAAAGGTAAATTACAAAGGAAAATATAAATAATAAGTATTTATAACATATTTCTAATTTGTTTGCTAGGAATGATAGTATAGGTTTCCTGTAGACCTAAATCAAATTCACATGCGAATTTGTTAAATTGAGCCACAACTATTTATTGCTCATAAGACATATCTGCAAACTAAAACACCATATGATTATGTAGGCTCATTGACAAAATATAATGGTATAATGGCTAATATAAATAGGATTGCAATACATTACATGTATTTAAAATATTTAGTTATTACCAGCAACAGATTGTGTCAGCTTATTTAAAGTGTGTAGTTATAAAGTAGGTAATCAAGCATAATTCCAGTCTAAAATGGCTTCACTAGCTCCCAGTTTTCTGTAATTGATTTTGTGGGTGTTCAACCATTTATTAGAGTGCAGGGGGGTTCATGACTGGTCATGATAAGATTTTAATTATAATAGGAGTTCAAATGATCCTGAGTTTGTCTCTGTCAGGTCTGACTAGGAGTTCCCTGCTCTTTCCTTGTTGTCATCCCCAAACAACAAGGCACCTTGCATCATCTAAGTACTTATCTTGCATCTCAATTCAGATATTATACTTTTTATATGACACTATATACATGAGACCCTGTATAAGTACTTGTTAGTGAAGTACTCAACTTTATCAAATGAAAATTATTTGCATGATTGTTATAGCTATTTGAAACAGGACAACAATATATGGATTGCCAATATTGGCTTTTTAAAACCACTAGTAAATCTAAATATTCTCTAGCTTTTAGCTAGTATGCTTACTCAGTTTTGAGCGTAACTGTTTTATTTTATAGATAATGTATATTTCTTGCCTTATTCCTTATTACTGTTAACTAATATAACTTGCAAATTGCATTTTGAAGTTATCCTATTTGATATGAAGTCCACATCTATGACTGAGAATTAGAATTCTGACTATGGTGTTAATAGTTTAGAAATTAAAGAATTACTGATCATGAGTTACCAAATGTTACTAATGAAACATATCGGTCAGAATTATCAAAGAATCTAGAATGATGAACGATATTCAACTGGTGTATAACTGCATCAAATACTAACATTTGCTTGAAGATAGAGATGATTGTGCTAAAATTTATTAAGTGTGTTTAAGCTGCACATTTGGTGTAGTATTTTTTTCATGGTTCATTGGAAATCCTCAATGTATATTTCAATGCCATTGTACCATATTTTAAATTTGTTAAATGTCATTTCTTAGTCTAAGTAGGTCATAAGGTTTGTGAACAGACTTGCACTTGTGAGTTTCTAGGAGGCAGTTCCATGCTTCAAGCAGTGAGAAATGTCATCTTCCTGTTTTAGCGTTCACAGTTGTGAGATGTGTATTATGGAAATTAATAGTTTCTATACATATGTTACCATGTATTGATCATACTTTATTTTTTATTATTTTAGTTTTATAATTATGTTCCCAGTACTTATTAATCAACGTTGAAATCATGTTAATTAAAAAAAGCATTTTACATTTGAAGGATATAATAATATGGGTACTTAGATAGTACATGGGTTAACATTAGCTAGTTAACATGGCCTCTTCTGTTGCACATAATATTTGAAGTTCTTGGAGAGTTTGTGTAGGCCCAGGTCTATGTAGTTTACCTACTTATGACAAAATTGTCTACTTTACACAATATTTAAGTTAGAATAAAGATTATGTGATATGAATTACTGTGTGTTGGAAATGAATAGAAATTGTAATTATTCACAACATAATAATTTTAATGCTAAAAACACTCAACGATTTTCAGTAGACCAAGACAATTTCAGATTGTATTGGCAATGCCATATGATGTTCCCGTACCTGGCTACGGAAACAACAGCATAAATACTCTCCGACTTTGGTCTTCTAAGGCTCCTTCGAGCTTCAATTTATCTTTTTGTGAGTATAGCTGTAAAATATATGATGGATCTGGTGCTTGGCCTGTTTACTATGCTTATTGCTTTTACGCTTTGTACTTTAATCTTATGCTGATTCAAATGCTCATCTTATGATATATTGATTTTGAAATTAGTTATACAGCAATAAACTGTATATGGTAGAATTTCACAGTGCTCTCTTGTACATTCTTATCAATTTGCAAAGTTTTAAGTGAAGAAATATGCAGGGATAATTCTGAGTGAAATACATGTGGGCCAAACCTCAAACGACTTGTGTGTGATTGTCTTAGAAAATGACTAATTTACGCATGCACTGGTAATTGATTTGAGTTAATTGACCCAGGGAATGATATCATGAAGTAGCCAAACCAAATATATTGAAGATGAAAATTTTGAAAAACAAGACATAATATGTGCGTTTAACTTTAAAAGCCACCAGTACATCCAGTCATGAGCTGCACATGTAAAAGACATGCCTGTGTACTACAATCTACTACGCTAAATGGCACAGTAAGCTTAAGTGATTGTGCCAATCAGAAAAACAATGTGCGAATGGCGCAATGGCGCAGCCAAGAATTATCCCTGAATATATAGGGTATGCCTCATTTGATTTATATAAAGGTCCTACCTTGCCAATAGTTTTGATTTTAGAAAAACTGTTTTCATAGACACTGAAGTGCATATTGCAGTTTGCAGTGAGAATATTCTAATGTACTCTAAACAAGAGATTTGGCTATAAGTTTGATGTCTGATACATGGGGGTATAATATACAGTTTGTTATGCGGCAAAATTTACCAAATGCAAAGCAGCAATATATTGCGCATTTGAATCTGGTTAGTGTAGGTTTACTTTATTAATGGATTCTTAATACATTGTTTTCACTCATTTTCTGTTGAAATGGAGTTATTTTCAGTTTTTGGAAAAGAAGAATGTGTCCATCTATCAGTGGACACTGGGCATGGATGAGAAATCGAAATCATAGCACTATATTTTCTTCTTACATCCCCTCTTTAATTTAGGAAATTGTAGCGATGCCTTATGACAGCCCAGTTGCCGGATATGGAAATAATAGCGTGAATACGTTAAGACTGTGGTCAGCAACGTGTAAAAAAGAATCGACTTTTGATCTAGAGTATTGTAAGTAACTACGGTGATGGGATCTTTTACTTGGACATTTATGTCTTGATTATTATGTTCACAAAATGTCTGTATTCCAAACTGGACTACATTTAGTGATATACTTGCACACCGATTTCAAATTTGCCTTGCTATCTGGAAATAAATTCGATGCTAAAAGTTAGAGATTACTCACTTTTGTCTGTTCAAAACTTAGATTTTCATGTGCATTTTCATAGATATGTACATGAAAACCTGCTTGCGTGGAAAACAAAGCCACAAATACCATACAGCTTGGCCTCTTTTTTTGCAATAATTTAGTTTTAGTAATGGACATTCTGTTGTGTTGTGTTTGATACCATAAATTACATAAGCACATCTTTTCCCAAAAAGCCTATTTCGTATGAAACCTATGAACTTCCATGGTTGCTATCCCACTTTTCTGAAAACTTTGGTCTGCCACTGAATTATTCTGAGGTCCAAAAATTCTGAACTAGACTTGAAAAAATATGGGTGGAACATTTTGAACAGAATGTTCATATCTAGGCCAGCATGTACGGAGAATTTGAAAGCGGTGGATTAAATGTTTCGTCGTGTTTACTAATCATTGTATCCTATAATAATAATAAATATTAATAATAATATAACTTATAGGGCGTCTTTTTCCCTTATTCTAAGTGTTCTAAGGCGCCTATTAGTTTAGTGTTAATGATTATTTTCTTTGTAGGCACCCTATTGTCAACACTTAGTCTGATTATATATGAAACATGGTACTCTTTTCTTCAACAGGTTCCACTGTAGATCACATGTAAATGAACGATTTGTTACATAGTATTAACAAAAATGAATTTGCAATAGTTTGAATCAACCTTGCTATCTTATATAGTCTTTACAAAATCTCTTGAAAATATTTTGCATGTGGTCTAAGACTAAGAGGTACTGGGTACTGGTAAATGGTTTTAACATTAGCCTTTTGATATTTGACTTTTAGGCTTGTCTTAATCAAATGTCTCAAATATTTCTTAGCCATACATGTGATTGCATATAATGAAATCTGTAAAACTAGGACATCATATGCATTCACAATTATAACCTGTTTACTAAACTGCACCAAAATATACTTTTTTCTTACAGGTGTTGTTTTAAGCCTTTTGTCTGCTGATTGTTGGAATTTGAGGATCTTCTCTTGATGCTTGTGCATCATTGATACCATGCTGTACGTTTATAGGATGGTTCTTGTACTTGTCTCTTAGGTTATCTTGGCTATGCCATATGATAACCCAATACCTGGGTATGGTAATCAACATGTCAACACCATGCGCCTCTGGTCTGCAAAAGCACCAGCCAGTTTCCAACTGGAGTTTTGTAAGTCCTAGTGCTGGCGTTTCTTCAATGTGCTAGCATGTCTGATATATTGAGGGATGGGCTTTTTCACAAAATTGAGTTTTGTTTTGTAGACACGTTACTAAAGACCTAATTACTTGTCAGTAGTGATGTATCGGTGGATACTAATATTGATTGTATGTATTGTCTGGAAGTCACAATATAACTGGTGTAAATTGTAAAGTCGTGAGATAAAAAAAAAACTTGGATCAAGACTATAAACCAGACATTTACATTTACATTTAACTACTCAATAGGTTAATTCCTCATATTGATAGTTTTCAAACAACGATGGACGTCACGGCAGTTTTTTGTTTATTTACATAAAGAAGCACATCGCGGAGGCATGTTTGTAAACTAACACGCAAGCGATAATATGTACGGCTCGTGCATGTTTATAGATGGAAATGTATAATCTACCACCCATTTATATGACAAGTACAACAGTAAATAACTGTACAGAATGAAAAGAGTGCAAATAATTGAAGACATGGCAAATCATAATGAATGCACTGGTACTATGGCATATTGTCTGAAAGTCAGTGTCCTTCCTGGATGTCTTTGAATATTATTTGCTGAGCTGGACATCGATAATCGAAGATGCAAGGGGGTCTTGCTTATGGATAGTGAACAATACACCGGATCGCCATCACTACTTGACACTGACAAATGTTTATACACCTTTGCTCACGCAGTTTGTTTTAAAAAAGTTGGTCAATGACTCATCCCAAGATATGTCACAAGCACAATGCTTTCAGAAAATATATGGCGCAACTCATTTAGGTTATTAATTTTTAATATTTTTTTTACTTATAAATAATATTAGTTTGATATAATATTTAACTACTGTGCAAGATGAAATTCATTTGACGTTAGTTTCTGCCAGCACGACAATGCTTTGTGTGTGTGTGTTGGTGACTTTCATGAACTTTTTTGTTATGTGTAGTATAAGAGTTAAGAATTAGTGGGAATAGCTATTTTTGATATTAGATACCCTACTAAATTCATGAGAAATATTTTGCTGTTAATGTCATGTGTAGTATTGTTTTGTTGCACTTTCTAGATAGTAACTGCAGTTGCTGTTGACTACCCTATCCCTGGCTTTAAAAATAATGTTTGTAACACAATGAGACTGTGGCAGTCAACTGCAGAACTAACATTCGACTTGGGCTATTGTATGCTTTTTAAATGCAAATTTAGCTTGCTTTCAATATATTTGATATAAGATGATGGTTAAAAGATTTAGTTCAAATAACGTACTGTTATTATAACTACTATCACGGATATAACAAATTATTAGTAATTAGATAGGTATGATTGACCATCGTTGTTTATGATTGTATTGAAAACATGCTCATTTTAACTTTTAATCTTTTATTTGAAATGTTTTGTTCTATTTTGTAATGTTTTGTAATGTTATAATGATTATTTGAATTGCCCACTAGGTTTTTTGAATATCATAAAAGTATGTTTAAAAATATCATGCTAAAGTTTATTGAATATGTAGTCTTACAAATTGGCAATATTTTCTTTTACTCTTTAAACATAAAAGTTTCTTGCTTATAAAGTACAATGCTATACACGTCACATTTAGATATATATTACATGTTATGCCTAATGAACATCGGACTAATTTTGGTAGATTGTATGTAACTAGGTGTATCAGAACACTGTTTATTTATAATCAATATACACATATATTTATAAATATGTTCTACATTAATTGTAAAATGCACAATATTTTTAGTTGATCTTTCTATAATTTTTATATCATGATTTTCAAACTGTTTGCTTTAATTGATGTGTTCTTTTTAAAGTCAATAGTGGAGAGTACATCAACGCCGTATGTGAAAGAAACCAGGCTGAGAACATCACCAGGGTGCTCTACCCCAATGACAATGTAAGTCATGGACAAAAAGGAGTTTTCTTGATGTCAATGCTTTCTTCCCTAAACAGTGTAAATGAAATGGATATGGACCCGTTAACATTTTTATGAAATGCATTAGCTAAAATTGTACTTTATTTCTATCCTAGTTCTTTGAGGGTAAGGAACTTCGCCTGAAACAGCAGTACTTTATGGTTGCTGCAACTCTTCAGGACATCATTCGTCGTTTCAAATCTTCCAAATTTGGCAGCAGAGACGTCGTTAGAACTTCTTTTGATTCCTTCCCAGAAAAGGTAACTTCATGAATTAACTTTGAGGAGAGATAAAGAAGAAAGCCGAGAATTTATTTAATGATTTTATAGAGAAGTAAAGATATTTGCAAATTTCATATCTGCATATGCCATGATTAAGATATTGGAACATTTCGGTACAGAAATTCAACTCAGATATTCCAAATAATTGAAGCCGAGTAAGTTGCATTGTCATTATTATTTGCCAACATGTCTTTCCAATATGCAGAATAATCTTTTGACTTGTATGTCTCATTTTGTACTGAACTGTAACAGGTTGTTTATTAACATCTGTGACTTTCAGACAAGGGATGAAAGAAGAAAAAGGTTTAAGAATTTATGATTTATTTTGTAAATTTGTTGACTAATAAATTATATATTTTTTACAAAGGTAGCTCCTGTTTTCTTTAGGCTGATTGCCCACATTTGGATTGTGATGCGAAGATGGCTTGCAGGAAATTGTAAACTAACGCATTGCACTGAGACTTTGATACAATTTAGAAATTTTCCTATATATGTGAATATTTGTAGTGTAGAATCATAGTTATTTGATAACATTCTAGGTTGCAATGCAACTCAACGATACTCATCCAAGTCTGGCCATCCCAGAACTCATGCGTATATTTGTTGACATTGAAAAACTTCCTTGGAAAAAGGTAAACTTTAGCCTCAGTTAAGCAAAATCAGCATAAGGCACTGCATGATTAAGTTCACTTCTCTTTCAGGTTCGTTCTTTATTTTGTTCTAGGTGGACTAACCTAGTCATTTTTCGTTCTTTTTATTTTGAATGTTAAAGGTTAATTTCTTGAAGATTTGTAGTTGGCTCATTATCAAAGCTTTGAATAATAAATTAATTTCGAAACTTTTTTGTATTGTTAAACCCAATAAGCCATTTCGTAAAAGCAAAATCACGTGACGGGTCAAAGGTCAATGGTAATAACATAATAACATTGTAAACAAAGCGCGATTTGCACTCATTTTGTATTGTGAAGTCGTGGTGGAAAGTGAGCTTTTACAAAGGATTTACAATACAATTACAACATATGCAGATAAAATGGATAAGAATAGTGAAGAACAATTAACATTACCAATAGTAGAGACGTGGTCTCTTCATGCATTGAAGGAATTTGTTAAAAAAAAAACGAGGCCTCATATTGTAGATCTAATCTAGATCTATAACTAAGCTGCAGTGACATTCGACAGTTACAGCATCTTAAATCATAACATCAAATTACCAATAACATATGCTGATCATCAAATATATCACAGAAACAACCCAGCACTTTATAAACAACCATATGCTATAGTTAGTAAACCTGCGAGAGCTTTGGCAGTTTTGGTAACAAAGACTTTTTGAAGCGTGTCATGCAGTACTCTGCCATTGTTTACATTTTCACAGCGGATTTCACACAAGCTTTTCAAGTGGTATTTAGTGCCAATTTAATCTCTGCTTTCAGCTGTGCATTCTTACACCTTTCCTACAAGAGGTGACTAAAATTCATAACTAATGAATTATGATAAGCAAAGTTTTTACCTTATTTTTGTCACCGAGTTTTACTATATACTGTATAGGAAAGTCATGCGTAATACACATCTTTATTACCATTGACCTCTGACCTCGTGACGTCACGTTCATTTTACGAAATCACTTATTTGATTACTGCACAATTTGCAGTAAACTCCGCACTGTCAACCATTTGTTGTGGTAAATGTTTCGGTTAAACTTAGTTGACTATAGATATTGAACGCTGAAATCTTCAAGAATAATCTTTTTTGTTACATACGTAAGGCTATTAGAGTAGAGCCACACGGACTAACAGCGGAAACAGCCATGGCTCATATTAACGTCATACCCCATGGTCGGGGGGTTTATGCTTGCCCTTTGTAGGTAGCAATTCAACTAAATGATACCCATCCGGCTATGTGCATTCCGGAATTGATGAGGATATTCGTCGACATTGAAGGATTACCATGGGAAGAGGTAGGGCTGTTAGTAATGCAAATAATGAACCTAATTACTGCAGTTGTAATGTAATGTACAAAATGACTTGATTACCTTGTTAAAAGTTACTGAATCTTTGCCATATATTTGCGCTTGAAACAAATACAGTCTTATAAGTTCACAAGAAATTTTGTTTTTAATGTATATTAGTCAATTTCTCCTAAGAAAGCTTTGTGTTGTATTATAATACACGATATACATATTTTGACTTCTTAATTAATGCAATATTTGATATTAGCAATCATTAATCTATTTCTTAATATGGTATAAAGGTGTTCTCTTAAAACCATTTGTTCTTTCTTTTTTTTACTTTTTCATACGCCATTTTATAGTGAAAAGTTGATAAGGTCCAATGTTAGTTATTTTTAGATTTTTATTCTCTGTGTATGTGGGTTTTTTTCTATTTAATTTAAGAGTATCGCAAACTGTTACCATATAATGAAAATGAGCCATGTAGTTCTTGCTGTAGAGGAATTTTATAATTTGTGAACTAAAAAGTAATTTTGCAATGTATAATGATAAAGATTGCTTTAGATATAGATTAGCCAGTACTAATAATTGGTAACATATGTTTTATGTTAGTATTATGTCCATTATTGTTTTAACTTATTGAATTCGTAGCATAGAAGAATCGTAGATTTGTGTGCATTTTGAAACTGCATCTACAATCTCCACAATGGTAGTATATTTGGAAGAAATATTGATTAATTTTCATTGGACTGTAGAAATAATTAAAATATATAAATTAAAGTATTTATGAATAATCTCATAATATAGTATTCAATATTATAAGTGAAAGGATTGTCATCTATACATAGCTTAATAAATGTCTATGTTGTCGGCCATGTTAGGCATGGAAGATTGTGGTGGCGACATGCTCCTACACCAACCACACTGTCCTGCCCGAGGCCTTGGAGCGCTGGCCTGTGCACCTGATGCAAAACCTGCTGCCCAGGCATCTGCAAATTATCTACAAGATCAATGCAGATTTCCTTGATGTAAGTTGATCCTTTAATGGTCCAACATTTAAAACCTTTAATTGGAAAGTGCACAAATGGTTTAATGCCTCTATGGACTAATATAGCCATACCTCCAATGTGATTCTCATAATGTTCTACACATTAAAATCTGTTATGTAGGAGGTACGCAAGAGGTTCCCTGGAGATGATGCACGTCTCGGTCGTATGTCCATGGTCGAGGAATTCCCTGAGAAGAAGATTAACATGGCTCATTTAGCCATTGTTGGATCACATGCTCTCAATGGTGTAGCAGCCATTCATTCAGAAATCATCAAGAGGGAAACGTAGGTTTCTTTAATTTTGTGTGATATTCTAAATTATATCTCCAACAAGTTGACTATTTTCAATTTATATTCTTTGTTACCTTTTTAATTCATTTCTGATGCTATATTGTGTTACAGGTTCAAAGATTTCTACGATATGTATCCAGAAAAGTTCCAAAACAAGACTAACGGAATTACACCAAGGCGTTGGTTGCTGCTTTGCAACCCCAATCTGGCTGATACTATTGCTGAGGTAATATTGCATTAACTCTCAATGCATATCATAACGCAAAGTATGAACTGCGAATTCATGCTACGGAATTTGTGGTAAATCGATCCCATTGACTATTTACTTGCTCACTCAATCATCCGAGTTTAGCAGAAGGGGTTGGACTGGTCAAGATGTGGTTCAGATGTAGTCGCTGCATGTTGATTTGTTGGGTGGACAATCATTCTTCCAAGCATACTGCTTATCCATCGAAAATGTTGACTATTTTAAATTTGACCAGTTTTGACTGCATACTGTATGTTTGTATCATTCTGAAGAGATAATCTCTTCGTGAAATATAGCATATTAATCTTGGAACAAAAAATATGCCATTTTGCAAAATGGTGAGCCAAACCTCAAACGACTGATTACCTTGAAAAATTACTACATTTCAAATGCACTGGTAGATGATTTGGAAATCATACTGAGGGGATAATGTCACAAAGTCAATATATTTAGATGAGAAGTATTTTTGTATGTTTAAACCACAAGTACGTCTAGCGATGAGTTGCATTAATATGCAGTAGGTAAGACCTGCCTCATATAACACAAACTACTGTGCCAGCTCAGTAGGCCAAATTAGATTGTACCAATCAGAAAAGCAATCGCACCGCCCAAAAATATCTTGATTGATGGACACTACGATATTCATTATGGGCATAATACCTACTTTAATGCTTCTTTCAGAAAATTGGCGAAAGTTGGCTGACCAATCTCAGTGATCTTAGAAAGCTGGAGCCTCTTGCTAAAGATAAGAACTTCTTGCTTGCCCTTCAGAAAGTAAAGCAGGTAATATAGTGTCTATTGTATATATTTTTAAATTTGAATTATGTTCAGTTGTTTTAGTGGTTTAATGCAATGCAACTTTCTACATGACTTCATCTAATATGTATGCATAGATGTAACTAAACATTTTTACTGCAGGAAAACAAGATGAAGTTGTCCCAGTTCATAGAAAAAGAATACAAGATACAGATTGACCCCACCTCCATGTATGATATGCAGGTAATACTATAGTACTTCTGTGATTTGAATTTATTTTGACAAAAGTTAAAAAAAGTGAATAATTTTGTATTGAAGGAAGAAATCTAATTAATGTTATGAAAATTACGACAGCCAGGTTTGATTTTATATGAACTGAATCATACTAGTAACTACTAGATTTTGATGAACTTATGCATGTTTCATTTGAGTGACAGTGACATGATCTAAGATTACATAACCCCAAGATGGGCTGGGTTACGGAGGCGATCCACTTTCGGCTCAGAAACAAATTAACAAGCCATCATTTTTTGTCTTGTACAGGTGAAACGTATCCATGAATACAAGCGTCAGCTACTGAACATTTTCCACATCATCACGATGTACAATCGTTTGAAGGCAAACCCAAGCATGAAGTTTGTGCCAAGGACTATTATGATTGGTGGAAAGGTAACGCATTTTATGTAGTATTCTGCTGATCCTGTATGCATTGTATGGTTTAATTTTATTTGTATTTTTCTATTTAGATGCTGTGCAATCAAATTGAACTAAACAGAACTATTTTACTAAATTTATTTAGAATTTGAGATTGAAGTCTCCTTATAGAAACAATTTTATTGAGTTGTAATTTTGATACAGTGACTTTATATTCTAGAAATTTAAATAAATTAAGTAGAATAGTTTTGTTTAGTTCAATTTGATTGTTAAGCGTCTAAATAGAAAATACAAATACAATATAAGTTATTGCAACACATTTTATTCCTTTGCAATCAGACATGAATTGAAGGTTTTACGTTTTTACCGATTCGTGAACATTATGCTATGCAATTTGTAATGTTGTAGGCTGCACCTGGCTATCACATGGCTAAATTGATCATCAAGCTTTTCAACAATGTTGCTGACATCGTCAACAATGATCCCATCATTGGAAAGCGCTTGAAGGTAATTTTACACCTATTGTAAATAATATTTTTTTTTTTT
Organism: Streblospio benedicti; assembly: GCA_019095985.1. Lineage (NCBI taxonomy): Eukaryota > Metazoa > Annelida > Polychaeta > Spionida > Spionidae > Streblospio > Streblospio benedicti. The sequence continues at coordinate 45,172,728 of CM032662.1, forward strand.
AAATTTTTAAATTATTTTGAAGTCCGCGGAGTCTTACGATAATAGACATTAGGAGAAGAAAAAACAACAACAGTCAAGCACATTATATTGATTTTACACAAATGGATTTCTTTGATTTTTTTCATAGAAGTAATGTGTGCTAATTGCATTTGTGTGTGGCAGGTTGTGTTCTTGGAGAACTACCGCGTGTCTCTGGCTGAGAAGATCATCCCAGCAGCTGACCTCAGTGAACAGATCTCTACTGCTGGCACCGAGGCATCCGGCACTGGAAACATGAAGTTCATGGTTAGTATCCTGAAAAATGCTCATGTCTTTGTATTTATACTAATTAATTTAAGTTCACACTAACACAATTTTATACAAATAAAATGATACAAGTTTATCATTTCAATATCCAAAAATTTATTATTTTAATATCCAATCTACACAAAGAATTGAAATGTTGCAAGTAAAATTTTATGCTTAATGGTGATCATTTCCAAAGAGATCATCCTTATATTTGGGGTTTATGTTCAATTTTCAAGTCTTTGAAACAATATGCATGATTAAAGTATGGAAAAGATCCAGGGGATGCATAGATCATAACTTATGATTGCTTACAATGTTGTTGAAATATTTCTTTTAATTAGTTTAAAGATATGTTTGTGTATGTGTGAGTTTCGAAAAAATCTTATTGAATGATTGTTATCTTTTCAGTTGAATGGTGCTCTTACTATTGGCACTCTGGATGGTGCTAATGTAGAAATGAAGGAAGAGATGGGAGAACAAAACATCTTCATCTTTGGCATGACAGTTGACGAAGTTGAGGCACTGAAACCTCATTACAATCCACGCAAGTATTATGATGAAAATGCTGAGCTCCGTCAGTGTCTGGATCAAATCGCTAGTGGCTTCTGGTCGTCCTACAACGGCGATGAATTCAAGGAAATCACTAACCACTTGATGAACCATGACCGCTTCATGCTGTGTGCCGACTACGAAGCATACATTAAGTGCCAAGAGAAAGTCTCCCAGCTCTACACTGTAAGTACAGCAGTAAAATACCATACATACGAAGGTTTTTTAACCGGGTAACAAGTTATTTTAAATTTGTCACTAATATCTATCAATTTTATTGAATACATATCAATATTCATTCTATCTGTAACTAACAGTATGTTTGAGTATCCAGGATGTATAAAGTTGCATCAATGTGATGTCGTTTATTTGCAGAACCAAGAGGCTTGGACTCGCACAGCACTGTTCAACATTGCTGCCTCAGGCAAGTTCTCCTCTGACCGAACCATTGCGCAGTATGCTCGCGAGATCTGGGGTGTGGAGCCGTCCTCTCACAAGCTGCCCGCTCCATACGAGAACCCAGAGAAGGAGCAGGAGCTGGTGGAGGGTGGCCAGTGAGCAGCTACTCCCCCCACACTGCTCGATGAGCAACAATGAGTACGTTTGGTATGATTTGCTCGGGTACTAGAAACAGACACATACCATTAAAAAAAAATGATGGGAACAAAATTATGTAGATTGTAGAACATTCAGGACGAACGGTAGATTTTTAGTTTTAAACCAATAAAGTTATGTCACTTCATAATGGATGTATAAATTTGCATCGATGTGATGTGTTGTCATTCAAGCTAACTAGCGTTTTCATTTCGAAGTTCTTAATAAAGGTTCTATGAATCTGCTGAGGGTATATGATGCACCACGCTGTAACCGGGTTACCGTGATACCCCGGCCTGTGAAAATGATAAAAAATGAATTTTTGAGCTAATTAATATTTTTTGTCGTGCCGTGTTGATTAGTATGTTGTTTGTATAATTAAGATTGTACCAAAACAGTCAAAATCACCTCAAAATGAACACAGCTGTTTTGGATGTATAGAGAGTACAAAATTGTGTTTATAATTGTGCTTAAATATGGCGATCTTGTAAAAAGCTGTTATGTCACCAAGTACACAGAGATATCACGGTGAAACCGGGGCATCACGGCATGCCAGGGTGTGCATTTCACTGCATCCCGGGTTATGGCGTGGTGCGTCATATGCTAGATCAATCTGATCCTAGTAACATAGAAGTGTCACATTGTATCTGTCAATATTTCATTTTCTAATCAACAGTATCCAACTTGCATTAATTGAGTGTGAAAATGTGTTCGCAATAATTGCTATATTGAAATGTAGAATAACTAGTGTAAAGAAAATGAAAGAGCTGTGATATCTAAGAACTGCAGCTTTGTAATTTTGCTAAAACCGTAAGCTCAGCAAGATCTGTTCTTGATTATTGTTGAGTTATATTAGATGCTAGAGCTTTAACTGTATTGAGGTCTATAGTTACTTAGGTATGTTGATAACCTGATTGTTGCAACATTATGTGTTATTGGCATGTATATAATTGTGTTATACATTGGAATTGTTTATACAGATTTGGAAATTTTAGCTGTTAGTTTGCATGTAAATTAATGCATCTCGACAATGTCGTTAAAGTTAATAAAATGGATATTTAGTGAAAGAATGATAACTCACACTTCAAACTGACATGAAGTTTTGTTATAAACAAATGATATTAAATATTTTCATTTTTATGTATTCAACTGTTACATGTTTGTGGTATAAATATATAATCCATTTTGTATTTACATGTGTAATATTTTCTACAAAGTGAAATGCTTGTCAACGAGCATAAAAATACATACCAACATGCATTTAGTTTGTAAAATACATATTGATTATATTTCAACTAAAATATATTCATTAGGATTGTATGATGAATTCTACTAATCATTTGTTTGTTGTGTAGGAAGTTTTTTTATATAAAAAAAAATTGACAAAGTTATCTGATCTGACACTAAAGAAATGTCAATAAACGGACATTTAAAAATTTGTGTTTTGCAGTGTTTTTTTCTTTTTATCACTAGACTATTGGAAATTTGTGAAACATAATTCACTCTGGTTCTTTGAAAACATATTCTTCAATAATTATTTAGTGGCATACATATAAAATGTATGGATTTACAAATAGTTTCAATTTTCTGGCCATCTTGCAAAACATTGGAATATTTGAAAATGACTACTAGTATATGTAAAGGATGTTACAGTTGCTAACAGTTGCTGAATAGGTGGAGCCTTTTGAGTATTACAATAATTGGGCGCAAGAGGCACTCTGTAGCTTACATGTAGCACAATTCAATGTGCACATGAAAAAATTTTAAACCAAAATTTCCATTTTGTCAGTAATTGTATAGCCTGATATTTCTGCCTGTCTTCTTGAATAACTCATTGAGGCCACTCTGTATCATAATCATATCATAAATTAATTCAGTGGCCATGAAAACATATATTCTGATATATGACACCCATTTCCAAGTAAAGCATGGACAAAATTACGAATAATCTTAATTTTGGTACCCATTTTTGCAGCCATATTGGATTATCAGAATATGACTTAATGTTTAATGAACACATTGGGGGGGGGTGGTACGGATGAATGAGGAATTTTATTCGACTTTTGAATGAAATTCTCAGAATCAAATTGTTAAATTAGCCTTGCATGTTACAACATGTTGTGCTGCCGTAAAGGAAACAAGGGTTGATAAATGCTGCAAATTATGGATGTAAATATTGGAGGTGTAGCAATCTGATTGGATCGACATTCCACTAGAGCCACTCTCTCGGGTAGTATAGCTGTAGTATACACCGACAAAATGTATTTTTATCAATCAATTATCTTCAAAAGCCATATAGACTAGGTGGTTTATAAATAAATACAGGGAGATATGTATGGCTGGTTGTGTGAATATGCCAGCGCCAAAGTAAATAATTTATAACTATGAATTTTGAATTTATTAACAATGCATGTCATTTGAGAAATATTCTGAAGTGCCTGGCTTCACAATCGGTTTGTAATGGATTCGACACTTTAATTCTTGATCGGTGTGTTATAATGACTATGAAAATCCATTCGTTTCACAAATATCTCACTTCTTGGAAGATTTAAACAACATTGCCATTTTGTAACATATAAATGCGCGGTTTGGGGAATTTCGGACTATACTGTAAAACTAGAATATTTTGTGGCTATTAAACTTTGCGATTTTTATCAATAAATTATTTTGTGACTAACTTTGAGATTTTGGTCCATCCTGGACCTACTTTACATAGGCTATTAATGTTTGCCGAATATTTAAGTTTGCGTTTTTGCACCTACCCACAAAATTCACAAATTAAATCGTGCGCAAACATTTCTAGTTTTACAGTATTATGGAAGGCACGTTTGTTTACAAGGTGGTATAGTGGTCAACTTCCAGATGCATAGGACGACTAAACTCAGATGCCGGCTTAAAAAAGGGCAAAAATATACCGGTAGGTATGTGGGGAAAAGGCCCCCAAAGAAGGATGTGGGATTTCAAGGAAGTGGGATCATGTGGGAAAACACTTTAAAAATTTGAGATGCGAGGAAAAAAAAAGCAAAAATAATTAGAGATGTGGGAAATAAGGGCAAAATTATTAGGGATATGTGATTACTGGACTCCTTATAGCCCCCTTCCCATTATTGTATTTTAATTTTAATTATTTATATAATACCAATTTTGATCTACAGAATTTCAGATTAATCAAAACAGAAATGGACTTCCGTAATAAGGAAGAAACCATTTTGATATTTTCTATGATTAAAAAATTATTCATACATTTAGCCACTTTGATAAAGCTATACATCAAGCTAATGACCCCGAAGAACATATACCCTTCCATAAACAGCCAGTGACCAATAATTAAGTAGAAATAGAAGATAACAGAATAAATTGAAAAATGTTTTATTTCAAGAAAATTGCGTGAGATAAAAATCTCCACATACATATAATGATACCAACTTTAGGGAATGGGATGAAAGAACTTTGCAACAAGCACGTGTTTTCAATATCGGTTGCTTTACAATTCACATTATATATAAATACTACCTCACAGAGAGAATCTAAGGGCTAAATCTTATGGGTTACATTACAAGGACCAGTTTAAGTTCTTTGTACACATTGATTGACATAGGAAGTCTAAAAACTGAATGAAAACACCTAAATTTACAATTGTTCATTATCTTTTGGCATTCACTATAACTTAAAATATTAACAAATGCAACAAAACCAATGCAATATCATCATTGACCACGAGGTATTATGCACCTCACCATGGCTCGCTAATAATAATGTAAAGGAACAAATATTGACACCTTATGATAGAAATATTCTCCATTTATGTACGAACATAACAAATGAAAAATACACACAGTAAACTTGTAAACAATTATTGAAAAAAAAAGACGCTACGTGATATTGCCAGAGACTGTCTCCCTTATTATTCGAAGGAACTGATTGAGATGAACAGAGTGTACAACGTGTTACTAAATCGTACATCACAGACCGTAGACACTAACATGCGAACTAGTGCTGCACAAGTACACAAACTGCGGCTCATGATAAAACGTGACGATTAACACATCCATATTTTGTCATCATCGGCAGTGCCACAGGCACTAAATAAAATACATCCGGTCTCGATTCACTAATGACCCATCTATCTAGCCACTACAAAATGCCATGTGCATAGAGACGACGTTTTTATATATATATATTTACACATACATATATAAAGTTTAAACATGTGGCGACGGCAGCGGTGACTGTGGTATGAGAGTGAGTGCGTTGGAGGAGTCTCTGCCAACACCACGTGAGGCGCCCTCGTGTGCATGCTAACTGCATGACAGATCCTGACACGGTCGAGGTACAACACTAGCTGACTACACGGACAACAAGTAAACACGTCGCGGAGGAGGAGGCGGCGGCGGCGAGAGGCGCTAGCACCCAGCAGAGGAGGGTGATTCCTGCCGGGAACCAGCGCAAACCGCACTGAAATGTACACGGACAGCTATGGTAAAGAAGTTGGGGCAGCGCATGACGGCCAACATACAGGACACTATCACAATATCAAATATTGCCTTCTCTGATTTTTTTGTAATATTATATTGGTGAAATCCTTCTCTGCGTTTCATATTAGTGAAATATTTGTCTGATCTGATTGAATGAATTTCCACATTACTTGGGGGCGGTTCATTACGGTGGATTGGATCCGGACTAGCTAACTGTGGGTAAAAACAAGCCTCTCGATCATGTGAAGCTAAATACAGTCATTTGCAACGAGATACATGTGGTCAAGGGGTGTAAAATTTTCTAACAATTCGAAAATATAAATTGAACTGGTCATGAAGTATTTTTCGCCGTATTTCTCGAGGCATTGGACATTGAATCACGATTAAAGTTATTTTTGATAAAAATAAAATCATCCTGGCGGGTACAGTTACATACATATACAAACCTTTAATACTACCTATGCACTTGTAAGTATATCTTATTCAGTTACAAATTACAATACTTTGAGTTAAGAAACAATGAATTTCGACCTGTCATTTTCACACATCCCTTACACAGTGACCTCTAGTATGTTTTGCATATCAATAAATATATACAAATGCTCCACACAACACACTACTCAGCAGACATGCACCTCAAGGACTGGTCAGCTGGGATCAAAACCCAAATTGATGCTTTTCTCTTTACTCGGTCAACTTCCAAATATATGAGGAAGGCCTCATCAGTTTACTTTCCAAAATGCAAATTTCAAACATAATTGAATCTATTCAGGCATTTTGGAGGTAAACATACGAGGACGCTTTTGAGCTCTTTGAAAGTTACAGGATTAACCCTGTAGTGGCTGGAGTAGCAAACGGTGCAACTATTGCAGCATAGAAGACGGCCAAGAATAAGCTAGAATTTATCACACCGAGCATCTGATTCACCCTCACGAGTAAATCACCCTCATTGTGGCAATTGGTTTATTTTAGGGTACATTTTAGGTAAATTTCGAATCAATTTAGGCTGCAGTTATAAGCATCCACGACTACACTGCTCACACAGGGTTAAATAAAAATGTTTGGATAAAATAAGTATGCAAGTCACATAGTTCAACTTTACGGTCTTTACTAACGTGGATTTCAACGACCACTGACAACACTGCCACCTTACGAAACCACAATATTGTTACCTTGACACAGCGTAGGAGTAACATGATTTGGGATTACCGATATACAAATTTCGAACCATGATTACAAATATTAGACCATAATTTACAAAATTATTGCACAAACTATATGCTACACCCAGAAACTGTAAGATAGGTAGACCATGACAAATTATGTTTATCTGTACATATTTCTAGCACAAAAAATTTCAACGCATGATTTTAAAATCCATTTTAATTAGATAAAGTAAAAAATGGTTCCGTTTTAACAACTTGTCCGTCTACTGATATCACATTGTCATAATCTCTTACCGTTTATACCTAAATAAGGCAGTGTTAAAAGTGATAATACTAAACCTAACTCCCTGAAATATTGGATGTACCATGTTTCTAATAGTATCGTTACTGGGTGCATCAAGTTTTCCCAAAACACTGCTAAACTCCCTGCGATCACTAGTTCAACGTACAATGTCGATGGGGCTTGTGAGGTGGCATTGAGAGGGCGGACGGTGGAAAATCACACAATCATGGATATTGATAAAAGAATAATACTGATTCTCTTACTGCAATGTCATGTCTGTGCTGTAAAGTGAAACTACGACCTAGAACACTTGAAAACGACGTTTCTGCAGCTTTACTCCTCAAGTACACAAATGTGAGCATTTGTAATGCCATTTCCATTTCTACACTGGACTCTACCCTGACCATGCCACCTTTACATTGTGGAGACTGTTCACTCTTTAAAACCAACCACAACAGCAGTTACAAAGCTATAAGATGAAAAAAGACTAGTATGTTACTGACATTCCTACTATGGGTCAGAAGTGTTGCGGCACAAATTCATGGTGACTGCCACGATGAACTTGTGCCTCGGCACGTTCCTTCGTGTGTCTACATACCACATGGCGGCCTGGGGCGCAAACTACCAGTAAAAACACTTTTTCATATAGATATAGTAAATCAATAAGTAAATACATAATTTTACATGTATATTAATAAAGGTATACAATGATAACAATAAATCCCATGACTGATAAGGAAATCTGTACAGATGACGACGCCGTTGCCGGCGACAACGCTGGCGACCCACAAGGTCGTCTCCATGACAACTGAGGCCGCCACCGTTGTTGCCATGGACAATGACGACGACGGAGCCTGAAAACAGCCAACAGCATCGCGATGAGACGACATGATGATGTCCTGATCAGGGCAGCAGCAGTTGCAGCAGCTGGAGTTGCAGGGGACGGTGACGGTGGCGTGACAGTGATGAGATTCTTGCAGTAAGATGAGTGGAATAGCTGCCCCGCCCCCGGCCGCGCCCTGCTAGCCTCGTGCTGCGGCCTGATGGACGACGACGACGCGAGCCACACGAGCGCCATCTTGTCACGTTAGTTTGAGCAATTCTCGTTGAAATATTGCCTGTTACTACTACTGCCCCCACACCCGACTACTACCAACACATATGCACTGTGAAGCTCGCGACGAGAGAATCGTAGACATTATTAGTATTAAACTAAAACACAACCTTGGATCGTTACAAATTTCAAGCTCGATAGTAGTAGTTCTTGACGATAATAATATCTTGTTTGCATGATTTTGCGTTATCAGAGTAAGAATCGGTAAATTACATTGACATGATTGTGACAAAAAAAGAATTTTTCAAATCTCTAAAAAGCAGTAGATACACACACTTGACAGTGCATACTTCTAGAAACATTGGCATAACTAGAGAATCATAAAGTTTGATGGTAGGGACAAAATGGCGCCCTCGCAGCTGCTAGCAGACGACATGAGGCATGCCCCCTGGTGGTGGTGGTGGTGGTGACGGTGACCTTGGCACCTAGCAGCCAGTTCGAGCCGGTTTGCCACCCACCCAGCCAAATTAGCAGACGACAAACACACACTTTGAAATTGAAGTCAGAGAATTGCCAGTTGTAGCTGTACTAGGACCCAATTTGGGCCTTTGCTCATAGGTCTCACTCAGATCTTAATTATACAAAGCCAAACTTTCACACATGTAAGGCTGACACGCAGGCAAAAATAACAATAATAAATACATTAGTACCACTTGCGGCTGTATAAGCTCCTACTCACACATTGGCACCAGCTATTTTGGCACTGGCCAGCATCCCGCCGGCCAGAACACATTTGATCAATGTCCACTCAAATTGACAGAAACAGTGCAGAAATCATATCACATAAATGTCAAGCTAATATAAAATAGCGTATATATATATATATATATATGTATATAAATATTCTTTGATTTTCCTAGCCTATAGTCATCTCTTACAGTGATATATGACAAAAAAGTGAGGGCCAAGAGTGAACGCAGAAATATACACATAAAGTAGTTGGCTGGATGGGTGGCATCGCTACCACAAGATGTGTGCTGCCGCTATATGTACATACACACTGAGCGCACAGAGGATTTCACTTGAATATCCACTCACATGATACTCAATCTCCTATTTCCGTTTTGCTTATTATGCTTTATCCTGAACATAAATGATAAAAGTACACCCCTCCCCCACCCTCTATTAAGTAGCACTGAAAACTGGAGAGCTGTTAGTAGGTATCCGTAGCAGGACGAAGGACATGCAGGCAAAATAACTTGGAAGATATTATGTATCCAGTTGGAAGCATGTCATAGTATCCAGGTCAAGCGATAAATGAACTGCACTTTTTGCCACGCATGTTACAGAAAAACCTCAAAACTATCCAGAATACTTATACTTATTCCTTAGATGCTTAGACTATATTTCCAAAGCTCGAGAATGAAAACATAAAAACCATTAAATAAACATTACGTTATATGTTCTCACTGAAATATCCTGAAGTGCTTTTCATAAATGTCCATTTTCAATTGCGGAAGATTATTTTCTTATTGTGATAAAAAATAAAGTTTTCAGTACCAAACAGGACTATTGCTATATGTAGATCCGTAGTAGCAAATATGCAAATATTGATGTATAATAACTAGAACATTCCAAATATGGTTGTAGACTATGTGCTAACTTGCACATTTGCAATGGAGATGGCTGGTGGCTGATATTTTTTGCACGGGGCTGCTCAATATCCAATGTGTGACTGTAGATCTTACTGGTAGATGCCAAGATGAAGTGCCAAGTTTTGGCTGTTTTTGTTCCAAGCAGACAGAAGTATTGGCTTACAACAAGTCTTTGCCCACTGTCTAAGTACACTATACTTCTACAACCATTTTCTTGTAAAAGTCTAAGTTTCCAACAACCTGAAAGAAAAGGGATACATTATGATTAAAATCAATTTCAATGTATGAATGATCAAGGAAAAAAAAACAGAGAAAAACTCGCCAAAGCACAAGTTCATAGTGTCAGTGAAACATAGTTCCTGCTACTAACAGTCTTTAATAGATTTTTTTGAAAAAAAATGGACGATATTTAAACAAAATTCAGTGCAGCCTCTATCAAGAGCCTTTCAAAGAATAACCTCAAGTGGCTTCAATAGATAGGTGATGTCCAAAGAGTGGCTCTTAATTGGAGGAACTGGAGCTCTACTGCATATAACCTAATCAGTGAAATGAGGACTACTTACTGCACAAAATTCTTCAAATGAGATCTTTCCATCACCATCACTATCTGCGAATATAATAGTTTTATCTACAATCTGCTGTAACTGTGCGTCTTTGAGGTTGTTTCCCACCATCATCTTGAGGACAGTGAAGAGCTCACCGTTGGAAATATACCCGTCTTTGTCCATGTCGTAGATCTTGAAAGCAACTGAAACAACGAGTACAGAAGCGTTTCATTTACTTTCTATGAAAGATTCTTTCAACGACATTAAAGCTTTTATGATTGTAAAATTTATACAATGATCATCTTTTAGAAACGAATGGATTGAGGGTTCAGAAATTCAATGAAGTATAAAGACCTTCATAATAATAACTACGCATTTCACTATTCTAACTTAGAAATTAATCACTACACTTTATTTTATTGGCAAACCTTTGTAAGAAACAAATTAAGGAGACAAGAATTCAAACATATTAATGTATCAACATGAGTGATTTGATGAATGATGACTGGTATTCACCTTTTTAACATAAAATATCAATTTGTGAACATTAAACAGTATGAGCGAGAAACTTAAAAAATATAAATGGTACGAGCCAAATATTTTCTGAAAAAGTTTGCAAGATAAAAAAGAATATATTATTACATACAATAGTGCATGATATTTATAAATAAAATTTTTAAGCAAAAAATTGTTGCAAAAATACTATTCATGAAAAACCTTATTATAAACTCACTTTCTATAAATTTGACTGAATATCAAATAAAAATCAATTTCAATACAATAACTTCAAATTTCCACAAATATATTCTGGTCCAATAAGGTCTTTCAAAACTAAAGACTATCTAATAATATAATGTCTTAAATTCTAAAGAAACTTCTTATCTAAACTACATACATGTAAAATGCTAAATTATATACAGCAAAATCCAACCACCTGTTCAAAACTAAAATACCATAAGAATAAGCAATATAATCCACAAAGTAATATTTGAAATGTAGCACAAATTCTCAGTCTCTGATCGCATAAAACATTGGATTTATTTTGATTCCTGTAAAAAGCTATATGCTCATCACAAATAATTTGATGGATAACCATCATATATTAGCATATGCAGGATATGTTTTAAAGAATATAAAGCCAATTTACCGGTATTAACAATATAGCATTGAATATTCTTACATACTTTGAAATGTTGTTTTTCTTTTTTTACTACAGTTTATCCCAAATTGTTTTGACTGCTTTGTGGAATACATTCAAAGAAATAATGTTATAAATTCAAATAGAAAATGTGTGGATCTTCGATCCTCACAATTTTTAAGTAAGCGCACATAATTTAGGATGCATGATTTTTGTTTGAATGATAAAACTCTGATAATAAACACAGTCCATTACTCTTGATTTTCTTTTGAAAATACCTTGCAATCGCTTTAAGTCTAAAGGGCTTTTCAAATTATATGCGTTTACTTGATTGTAAGATAAACTGTTCACTTTAATGAACAATGAATCTACTTGTCCGTTTTCTTACTGCAAGACGAGAATAGTCTTGAATCAGTGAATAAGGGGACAAGCAATCCCATTTAGATTTAAAAAATAAATAAATTCATAAGGAAAAAAAATGAAAATGGACTGAGCTTTCGACAAAATACTTTGTAGTTAAGAAGCGCACCGAATGGTTAGGGTTTTAACAGAAACTATTCTCATGCAGAAGAAAAAGGAATAAATGGAAATATATGGTGGTCTAAAATATTTTAGAATAAATAAACTATCTGATGCAAACAGTCAACGAACAATTGACTTAACTTTGAAGTTACTTTATTTAAAGTAAAAAATAAGAATGACACAATGTCATTTTGGAATATTTTTGCACACATTGTCTTCTAGTTACGAGGTTTGCATCAGAAAATAAAAGAAGATAATGTGAATGGAGAAAAATGAATGCATTAGAGTCGTATTGTCACTAATAAATTAGAATGCCTGTAGATGGAGTATGTTATGTGCATTTTTTTTTCAGCAGTATATACAAAATTCACATAATAACTGATGGACCGCACTTTTCAATAGATCTATTAAGACTTTTATAGAGTTGGCACGAAAGAGACATAAAAAATTCCTTTTACAGTAAATAAACAAAAATTCATTGTCTAAAAATTTTAATAATTTTAAACAGTATATCGGATAGTTTAGTGAAGACATCAATGTCAGATTTCTAGTCCATGCTATGCACAATTAATGTAACGCGCAAAGAAAATTAAATCGTACAACTATCAAGGTAGAAGGTATTGTTTTAATATCCATCTATAGACATAATAATGTAACATTGTTAAAAAAGCTAAAATATTAATGATTAGTTGAAGTGGTATGTTAATTGAATTTTGGAAAAGGAACGTTGGATTGTGCAATGCGACTCTAGCACACTCAAAAATGTTAACAAAGATTTTTAAAAAGCAGATAAATGGTGGTTGTAGCCTCCATCGCCACGGTCTTGGTCCTGCCAGCCTCGTCCACCAGCAAACTACTTACACCGCAACTTGGACTCCTTGTCGCCTTTCACGCTAAACTGCGACACTCCTTCTATAAACTCTGAAACAGGCAACAATAGTGATACATGAATCATCTATACGCAGGAGATGATGAGGCTAACACGCAGACTACGCTATGGTAGTCACAACACGGTGCAGACTACACTCATGGTAGTCACACATACGCAGGGAGTCGCAGGACCACACCACTTCAAGTTTGCCGCCTTGTGCTCAGTACAGACAGATTTCATTGGATGATTGCGTTCAATCAGGAGTAGATATGGTGCTAGAAGCTACATCATTGAAAAGAATTTCGTTTCTCAAAAGTAGTTTAACCCCCAAAAAAAAAAAGGTGACAAAAATTGTACAGACTTTAAGCACCATATTGGAGGGGTAATGCGTTGTGTGTGCGTAATGTCGGACATTACGTACATGACTTCTAACATTGAACTCTAGAAGGGGGTGGATCAACACATAATAGAGACGCTCCTGTACACACATTCTAGAAGATATACAACAATGTAGGGAGTGTGATATGTCACGTGAACACGAGGCGACAAAGATGGGGTGTGTTGGCAATGTCTTCGCGGCGCCGGAGGCAGCAGACTCTGCCCGTGAGCTGATGATGGGGAGTGATGACGGGACGGTGCAAACTAAGAGCTATTACTTACACCTTAGTTTCTGCTCCTTGTCGCCTTTTACACTAAACTGGGAGATGCCTTCAATAAATTCTGCAAACAGACACATGATTAAATGTCAAGTGCACGTTTTCGTAACACAGTGATAATAGCTTCCTGCAGCCTTTACTCTTTTTTCCAGCAAGCTTTTGAAACATGCTGTTACAATGTTTGTAAGAAAAAACTTAGCTCGTGGGGGAATAAAAACCGTAAAAAAAAGAACAAGAGGAATAAAACAAAAACAAACTTAATTGAGTAATTTCATCCAGACGTTTATCACCTAAAATTCATGTTTTATATCACAGCAAATGGACGTTATAGATTATTTCTTATTTAGTCTCTTCATATTCCATTGACTTAGAACTCAGGTTTAACAGACAGTTTCCTCCAGTATTTCAAGTTTAACATGAAAGTGTATTTCAAAAATGTAATATAAACATGGATCAGCATGTAAACATAACTATCAAAAACAAATAACTAACAAAAACAAAATCAAACATATTAAGAAGTGTTAGCTATGATATGCTGTACCAAATTTTCATCTGTGCGTTTATTGCGGTAAAAGTAAGCTTTTTCATCTCTTCTGAAGAAGTTCTCTCCGTATTAACAAGCCACGTGCACAGCTTCATCTTTAGAGGGGTACTGCATGTAATAAAGATGCTGTAATAGGCCAGTAAAAAGCTGTTGGGCAGCAGAGAGTTGAGTAGCGTGGGTATATACTGAGACAGACGACAACGGCGCTGCGGTGCTGCCACAGTTGACTTTGTCAGTATAACACAGCTACTGCCGGGCAGCGGCAATGAAGACCTGAGATCATCCTTATATGGAATAACAAGCCACGCTTTTTGTTCCATTGTACACATCTACTCCATACATCTCTCTGCTTGATTGCATCTTGTATTCTGTAGTCAGAATGTATTAGACCATCAACACCTATGAAGTCTGTTGATATCTGTCTACCTGGACATTATGGAAATAAAACTACTTGTACTTGGCAAAGTAACACGATGATTTTTCTTTTTAAATGTTCTCTTTTACTAGGCGGCTTTTTTGGTTTACGGAGTGTGTTTGTGTTCTTACAAGATTCTCACTAGTGGTAAAAAATGGCTAAAAAGCAAAATGAGCAAAATACACGAATCTTGTGAGCAAATATGAGTTTCAGTTTACACCAACCCCCACCCCACCCCCACCCCAAAAAAGCTAATGTAGCATCTTTTGCAGATTTAGTCCAGAAGTTCATTGGCCACGACTTTGATGTGAAGGTGATGAAATAAGAGCAGGGACAAGTAGCCTACTCGATTCATATATCCATATATAGGTATACATAATAAAGGTTTTGCAACTAATTAACAGATAAGTAATTAATTGAAATTACCATAGAGCTTCATAACTGTGTAATCATTTCATTACTGTCCACAAACAAAGAATAGCCATTGAAACATACTCTTGTCTTTTTCTTAGAAACTACAATCACTATGAACTGTTAATGCTTCACTTCCGTCCGACACATCATACTGAGCTGCCGACTATAAAACTGTTGGTAATCTAGCAAAACTTCATGTCTTAATCTATGTCAACTTCAGTAGTTTTGAGTATCATTGTAGAAACTAGCAATCAGAACAGCGAATCGGCTGAGCTTAAAAGATTGAATCAATGCCCGATAATAGAAAAGTTATAGAAATAAACTAAATCAAAGAATGGGATTCCTGCAAGTAGCACTTTTCACTTGGTGTTTCACGTGCCCGTGTACAGGTCACAGTGGGCATCAATGTCAGCCGCCTACATCACCATCGCAATCTCCATGACAAATGCTATCACTGAGCATCAGCATCTCTGTGGCTTCTCTTATCAAGCAGAGAAGCTCACATTGTTGCACTAACCAGATCCTACTTGCACTTGAAATGTCGTCTGTTCCCCCAGAAGATACAGACAGACGCGGTCACAAACCACCATGATGTGGACCACCAAGTGCAGGAGCGTTTCAAAAACCATGCATTGTTGACATTTTTCATCTTTCCATTTCTGGCGACAGAGTTGCATTGTGGAGCTTTATATGGTAATGACCCCCATTTCCACACATTGCTTGTAACACATTGCTTGTATATATAAAGGTTTGATAAAGATACTGTTAGGAACCCATAATGAAAAGGGTAAGCCAAAAGAATTTCTTAACTGAAAAGGTGGTCTCCTTATATGGTATGCAGGACTGAAGCACAATCATCGCATTTTCTACCTCAAATGTCAACTCACAATACAGCAGAGTCCACTTTCTGGATAAATCTTACTCATAGCATGCCCAGTCTTAGTCAGTTCTTTATTTTGTTCCCCACAAGGGTTTACTTTAAAATGCATCATTTAGTGGCCACTTTAGTTAGCTTTTTCACGCTACAGTAAAGCATGGCGATGCAACAAATACGCTGTTAAATATGCAGTTTGATCACACTAACTATATTTTGTACTCAATCCTACTGAATTTCATTCAACTCGACTACAAGTGTAAATCTGTTGCATGTGGATCATCTACTATTACTCTTTTCTGGTATACAAAATAAAAACACTCACATCATTCTGAAACTGAGCACAGATCTTTATTCCACTGCGTACATGAAAATGTCAACCAACAAAAATGTATTGTTAATCCAGTTTCGTGATAAATCAAGAGGGGTATATGAAACAGATCAGACTGAAGATGTGATAAAACAAAGATAACAAATACCGAGTCCTCCCTTCTGTCAGAGAGTTCCTTGCTCATCCAATCACCTGGCACTATTGCACAGTGCAACTACCATATGAACCAGTGTGTCTGCAAGTGCCAGTTCTAATGTATCATGCTTCTAATATCCATACATAGACCAAATATAACTCACTCAAAATATGTCTAAATCATGCAGCATAATCCAGCATTAGAGATGTAGAGCTCAGGTGTGTTTGTCTCAGGAAGATGCTAATGTGAAGTGAAACTCAACTGTTTTGTTAATACAATTGTCAAAGTCGTTTGTCTTTCAAATACTCTAAGTTACTTGTGACAGCTAATTGTCAAGCTGGTACATGATATTCATTTTTTTTTTTATATATATATATATTTCCTTCCACTGAAGCCCTGAGCTATAATACAGGGGGAAAAAGTAGTTTCAGAGTAAAGCTGTAAAAATGCCTCTGCTCTCTCCGAAATGTCAATATGACACAAGTTGAAGGTTACAAAACATGTATGTTACCTAGATTTTGTGCACTTTTTTCAATATAGAATTCAACAAAGATCATTGATTTTTGTAATAAATGGCTTGTTTAAATCAATCACTCTACAAGCCATGCTGACTAATAGCAGAACCCACTTAGTGTTGTCATACACAAATGTCTCAAAAACTACACAAGTATATATCAAATCTGCTCTAGATCTAGAGAGCATTGACAAACGTTCAAAACGAACAAAACGAAACAGCTTGTTTCATAAGTAATCAAAAAGTACCATCAAAGCAAAGTACAGTACTTGAATATACATCTTCGTAAATTTGGAAGGTAAACACAACTTAGCACTTAAAATTTGGATATATCATACAATGCATGTTAACATTTCATTGGCGTGTGCATACATATGATTACTATAGAGACATTTATAAACAGTGTGCGTAATTTTGTGGCTATTTGAGTGCATAATCAATATCATGGAGCAGCGCACGAACCATTTACAGGCCATGCAGCCTATTCACATGGACTCCACTCCCATCTATGTCAACACGACACCAACTATTGTCACTACACTAAATGCAGTTGCCGTCTCGATTCTGACTTCTTGGTAAACTGTGTGAATTTCATTCAGATGTAGATTTTTGAGGGGCAGTAGCATTCTCTAAGATGGCTAACCGACTCAGAGGGAGGTATATACCAGACTGCAATCCATGCTGTAGCAGTGACTGCACTTACTCGCTGCTTAGACATAATTGATATCACATAGCTGTTCGATCTGTCTTACTTTTTTTCTTACTTGTCTTACTTTTTTCCTCAATGCACTTTCTGTGAAAAAAAACCTCATCATATTTTTTTGCACTTGAACATAGTGGTTGTACAATACGGATAGCCCAGTAGCCTTGAGCTTCCAGAAGCTATGCCACGCCTTTTTGGGAGTCAGTGCTTTTGCAAATTGAATATTGTCTTCAATGAGTGTATGAACTCTATATATAAACCTAGCTGTCATACTAATTGGGCAACCTGCTGCTATGTCATAGGATCAAGCGATGAATATCAATATTTCAATTAATGAAGCATAAAATATCGAAGACTTGAACAGAACACAAACAGATCAAACAGCTAACCGCTAATCATATTTTCCCCCTGTGAAAACAGACCAAAAAACACTCAAGGCTTCTATTAATCTATTAACAAATACATGGCTATTAGCTAATTTGCAAAACAAAGGGTGGGAGTGCCATGTTTGCATGTTCCACTGCTGGTTGGTAAGCACCTCTCTTGGTTATTGCTCCAGCCACCAGCTCAATCAGCAGTTATCATCATCACACAGGGAACGAGGCCGACGGCAGTAACCACAGTTTTTAGGCTACATGTACGACAAGCAATGCTCCATGTATAAAATGGTCATGAACGTTCTACATAAACTGTAAGATGATACTCCAATGTGTTTGTGGGTTGTGAGTACCAGTTTTCATCACTTGGCCACTTGGTATATATATAGTGAAATTAAAGATGGTCTTCAGCTATGTCAATGTAATGGTAGAAAGGTGCTTGCTATGTAAAATAGTTCAGATGGATGTTTAGGATTGAACAAATGGACTCCATTGACTAACAGAATTCATCAACTACAAGTATAATTCATCCATAATTGACATTAATAGTGACAGGTCTGCATTTGTCTTGTTTTCAGGGTGTGGCCTACTTGTCAAGTTTGGCTCATAAATTATGCCCCACATGGAGCAGGAATCTAGATTACTGGGACTTAATAAGTAAAAAATGAATATGGAAATCATGGCTATAAATAAACCAAAGATTCTACAATACAATTGTACTCTGAATTACGACATGAGTAGGAACACAGAGGTCCTTCGAATCTAAATTTAATAGATCCAGTTTGTATTCAAATTACTTGTAACAAAATTCTGTGGGATTAAGTGTCAAAAGAAACAGGTAACAAAATATGAACTGTTATAACATTGGGTTTAACTAACATCTCCATTTCTACTTTACATTATGCTACAGTAACTTTTTAAAAGCATTTCCATGACAAATTTATTGGTTCTTACGGGAGACACTTTCCTCTACTAAATTTGTAAAGCTATAAATAAAATCGTTCTTATTACACTAGTAATAAAAATACCACTAAAATTCTAATAAGTTGGCAATTGTAACAGTATTCAGTCCACTTTTATCTATAACATATATCACTCCGGTGTCTAATAACCAACTCACCCCACATACCCTTGGCATGCCTCATTGTATAAAGGGTGGGAAGGGGTGGGAAGGAGTTTTAAGTATCCCTCCTCCCATCCACACACGATAACAACAGTTTTGGCTTTTTGTGTGTGTGTGGGTAGGGCGGAATAGGGTTTGTGTGTCATTGCAGGACTTTATGTGACATAAGTGGCCTGTAGCCCAAGGCTTCCTCCTGAAAACAGGCCACGCTGCTAGTTTTTGTCTGTAGGTGGCACAATTGGCTATCAATTTTTGATGGATGCTAAAAGAGTTTTATCGTCCACGTTGTACATCTATTATTTTTAAACAAATGACAAAAATTTGAATCATCAAGTTTATAACAAACATTGTGCAGAAAAATATTTGTCTGGCAACCTAATTTTGACCTGGGCCGCATAATTTTGATCTGGCCTACTAGATTTTCGAACTTTGTGGTGTCCACTGCCTTATCAATCCCCAGGCCCTGTGGACTATTGCATATTAGGCAGTCCATCACTGTGGACTCTTCACAGTAGTTTGCTCACCTGAATTATACTCCATTCACACTCAATAGCTGCAATTATAGACAAGAAAACAAATTCTGCTTCATTAAGCTCCAATCTTAACACAGCATGACTAAAAACAGCTTTTGACACCAATGTCATTTGCAAGTATAGCTTCCATTGACTAAAAAAAAAATGAATGTCATGCAAAAATGTGTAGTATGCACAGCATAGAGCTGAACTTTATGTGGTTGATAAAATATGTATGCAATACCAGCTGCCCCTCAATCAAACCTGTCGTCAATTCCCAAAGCCCTTTTATATGCATTCAATACTGTCCATTATTGGAACTAATGCAAGTAAAGACTAACATTTTAACCTTCGATCATAGGTGACTGTATTGAGTATTAGAATTCAATCAAAGATTCCAACAGAGAAAAAACAATGATTACCGTGGTATGGTTTGGTCCTGAGTCTAGAAAACCAATTAGAAAGCAAGAATCTAAGTTGTAATGTTCAGGTTAAAAAACACCTGTCAAAATGAGATATTGTATGTCACCCTATTCTTTTATATTTCAAACCAGGCACGTGATCATAGTAAATACATGTATACTTTATGAACTTAGCCCAAAGAGTTAATAGGTTTAATGTTAAAAAGATAATCTATCATGGACAATTCCTCAAAACAATGAGAAGATTCTAATACCAGCTAATAAGTCCATTAAGCTCATATTACACAAAATGATTCTATCACATTTTCAAATCTTGAAAACTTAACATAGGAACCTTTACAGGTTCTAAATTGAAAGGCTGAGGAAATGACCATTGAGGATCCAGCAGTGCCAAAGACCATCACTGTATGTCAGTGGGTGGCTCGAGACGAGGGGCCCCACTGGTGCCAGCTGCAATTACCTCGCCTTGTCTTGTATATAGAAAATGTCACAGCTCTCCAAAGAACTCTAGAACAAAAATTAACCTAAATACTAAAACAACTACAACAAATGATGAGATATAGAGTAAGTACCTAGTTACCGGCGTATAAGCTTCTCACACTGATACCCACATTTTGATTTCAATGCATTTCAATGATTTGACATCAGCATCAAATGTTGCAGGTGCTTCTAAATTTGGGGAAGCTACAGCCAAGAGACAGTCCACAGCTCTAAGAGAATGACAGAGGACATTAGACGGATTCGATAAATTCATGCTGCTATATTGCCAATCACGTAAACTTTGTACATGTGATAATAATTTCTTTATTAATTTCAAGTACATAGATGATAACAGCATCTTAAAATGTTCATCACCTTCGGAGGTGATTCGATTTGGTAGAAGCAGCCATAAGTTGCTACATACTGAAATGAATGATGGCAACTATCTAAGTGATTGCCGCCTTTCTTAATCCACGGCTTCATTACCTTTGTAACACAAATCAAATGAAGACTGTGACATTCACTCTTCAGGAAGGAGCATTGTATCAAAGTCTGCCACGCTAGAAATTACTCACATTAATAACTGACAGCAATGCATGTAATTAATTAATCATCGAATAGGTGAGCTCACTTCCCATGGCCGCAATGAAGCAAGGAACATGTTCCAGCACAAGTACCATAGAATTAAAAGGATGCAATCGACGTCAAACTTTCAAAAGAGCGTCAAGCACAATTAAAAAGCGCATGTGAAGGTCACTGATGAGTCTCCAGCGGTACAAAGTACCCCGCTTGTTTCGTGCATCCCGTTGCTTATGAATATTAAAGGCACGCCTAATGTTAAGTGGGCATCAGTCATGCTTAATATGCTGGCCGTGATACAGCACTCGCCCGCGCTTCTTCCTTGTCAGCACCCACTCTTGTGTAAGCCTCTGTAGGCGAAATTCTCAATGATGAAAGCAAGGTCATTATATTCATAATATTAAACTAAACTAAAGGTTTCGTCCAAGAATGCATTCACAAAGTGGACAAACTCGTCCCACACATTATACATTCTCCTAGTGCAATCTGCTTCTTACCGTCTTTGACACAAATCTCAGAGGTCTCAAACAGAATTGACAATTGTGCCTTATTTACACTGACAGAACTTTCAAGTTTCGTATTTCCAAGTTAATTGCATCCGTTCTCAAAGGCATATACAGTGTTTCAAAGGAAAGCAAAAGAAAAAAAAAATAGTTATAACAAGTATAAAGAAGACGAATTTCTTAAGGCTGTGGAGAAACCACCTTGATTTAGATGTCATATCATATTATACTCGCTGTCATCAACGCAAAAGAATTAAATCTCATTTTACACTTGTATACAGCTTCATGCCTGCTACAATTTATGATTTTAGTTTGAATTCATAACATTCTAGCGAAACACCTTGTATGACCAGCATTTCACATCTGTAACATCTCACGTCTACGTTCACATAAATCTTAAAAGTGCAAAATATTATACTGTGAAGAATTGACCTTTGCGTCGTATTTTCTTGGAGAAGAAGCCTTTGATAAACAATGTAGCCCATTCTCCTCCAGTTCCAAAATACCATAAAAGGCCAAGGTGGATGAGCGCTCCATCATGAGCACACACAGCTCACCTATCGCCTGCTGGGCCGCCTCACAGGGCTACAATCAACACGGCACAAGTGGTTTGGGGTGAAAAAAAAAAGCTTACTTTTTTGCTTTCGAAACCATGCAAAGTAGGATTGTGGGGAGGAAGATGGAAGAGCTATCATAGAACTGCCTATTCGTTTTCTTCATGAAATCCTTTCTTGTAAAATTCAAAGAGGAAGATTGATTATGAAATAGACTTGCGTCGTGCAAAAAAAACAACCCTGCAATGTAATGCATTCCAAACAAAATCTATGCCCATGTTAATATATGGAAGGTGCTGTGAGTGGGGAGTGGAGCACCTTGACAGATGTTTGGCACTAGTTGCAGCCTTCATTAGCGGAGCAAAAGCCGGAGCAAAAGCAGCTCTCGGTGCAGAATGTCAGAGGTGATCCCGCCAGCCCCTGCCAGTGGTCAGTGCCTTGTAACACGCTTATTTATACACCTCATTTCCCCCCCACGTATTCACACCGCACCATCATGATGCTTCACACTTGAATATGCTGCCTGTAAGCTTTAAGATAATGTTTGATAACAGTAATGTGCATTTGAGTTGTCACTGTCCTTTGCATGCGATATATAATAAAGCTAAATTAATGAAAGGTCAAGCTAGCTGAAATTTTTCCTACGCATACAAAACATATCATTTTATTGTATATACTGCATGTATATAGCAGCTGTCTGCTGATATGAGCATTAGTGTCAAACCCAGGAAGCTGCTCATCTTTCCACCTAAATCCTACGCAAAAAATAATACAGACTCTTATTAGAACATAAAACCGTGAGGATATTACTTGTGGTTGCTTCATGTAACCTTGGAACATTGTCCATACGTCTGCTGTAGGGAAAAGGAGGCAAGTGTTCAAGGAGTCTCAGGAGTCATTTACACCTCGATTTGGAGGTCAGCTGGTGATATGTGAACACACACACTCACCTTTCTAGGTCGGTTAGTTGCAATATTGGGATGTTTCCTTGTCAATATTGCAATAACTTGGTGTATAATTTTACCCAATTCAATACAATACAACAACCTACAATTTAAAATGTTTGAAAAACGAAATAAATTTCCCTTCTTTTTGCATCACTTGAAAGGAAATGAGAAATTATCTTTGCGTAGGTGTCAACAATGTAACGAATTGGCCTGAATCCCATAAATTGTCATATAAGAAATTGCAGGAAGAAAAGGGCCTCTTCCGATTCATAACAGGGTCGAAAAAGCCAGACAACTGCCCCATTAATGTCACGTCAAGGACAGTTTTATATGTTCACTCTTTTGAGAATTTTTATAATAACTTTACAGTTCTATAAGTAATATAACTCCAAAATAGGATCCTTTAAAATGTAGTTATATCTGAAACATAGAAAAATCTATGGCGACAGGATAGTGTAGAGGCGTGATTGTTTGCAGGTAAATTGGCCATGATTTAATGGAGCCAGAACCATTACTTCTCCATTCCTTCAATGACTCTTCATCTCATCAGTTAGTGCACACACATTCACTTCATACATGGCAATTTACAAGCCTACAATAAAGCTAATTGGAAGTCTAAAGGCTGAATCTGCTGCTTATTCTTACAACTACCAGAAGGAGGTAATTTCATGTCAACTATATACATACAGGAATAAAAGTTCGTAGTGAAGAACAATTGTGAGATCTTCATTGATCTGACAGGATTTTCAAAACACAGATATGATACGACATCATATTGCTTCTATATCAAAAGCATACTTGTTTGGGCAACGAGCATAATAACCATTTATATCATAATCACACCAGCCATTTCCAAATCCATTCATCATCATGTTATTTCTCCATTTCTCAACACGCACATTTCCTCTTTCCCCTTACATGGACATTTTGCTTCATTTGTGATATTTACCTTCAACATATCTATTATTTAAAGCAACACTCCCCTGGCATTTTTCAGCAGGGTTGTTGCAGGCTGAGCATTTGCTCCTTTGGGACTAAGAAGCCTAGTGCTTATACTGTCATGATTTCACCATATTCCTTCACATTTACAACACAAAGTCTCACATCTTAAGCTTCATAATTTCCCATTTGTCCCATAAATATTGATATATTTTCAACGTAATGGATTCGCACATTATTTCAATGCACTTTATCTCCTCCGTGATGTCCATTTTCTGTATATTACAAGGTGGAGTTTTTACTGAAATATTCGATCAGCAGTTTCTTCTACATTTGGAAAATAGGCACTACATTATAAAGGTTCCTATACCACAAACGACCTATGACTGACCTGTCCTGCTAACACAGCTGTGTGGTTGCACTGACGTATTTAAGTACAGTATTGCATGAACCATAAGCATTCGCACAAGATCCCTTAACCATGCAAGCAAGGGGGGGGTCCTTATGGTCATTGTTGCCAAGCAACCACAAAGAAGTCATATCACGTTAGCTGTGTTGTATGTAACCATCAAACCTGAATTGCAAGACATTAGCAAAAAAACAGGATGAAAAGATGCATCACAATATCTCCCCCCCAAAACAGCTGAAGATACCACAAATAAGAGAAAGTAATATCAGCCTATAAGTGGCAGATTCATGTGTAAAATACATGTAATTGACTTCTTTGTGACTATGCTTATGATATAAAAGAACAGAAGTCTTCATAATAACATGTGAGGAGACTACCTCTACAAGCTTACTGAAAGTTCATGGTGTCAATATCTCCTATTCACCAATTAAACAATTATACGGAACTGAAACAATAATATTTGTTCATGTTTGCACTTAACAAATTGCATTCCTGGTTACTAAATGCTGAACTAAGCTCATCGAACAGTGTGCCAAATGACCCTGCGCTAGTCAATATTGTAGGGAAAAAGTTTATTTTCCCTCTGGATTCATACATAGATTAATATGAGCAAGTTGTTTGAATGCAATTTTGCTCCATATGCAAAACACATAAAACTCTACTTTGGAGCCAAACAATGACAGTATATAAGGGATGAGGACCGCTCCTACACCCATTCTGATGAAATTCCTCAACAGCGCGCTAGTGGATTGTAAATCACAATATAATAACGTTATTATGGTTTGCACTAACATGTTAGGCGAGGATATTATTACATGTTGTGGTTATGGTTTTAACTATTCATAACTGCATGCATATTACAAGAAGGCCTCAGAAATGTACATGTCTGACTGAGACTTAATTGCATGAGTCATTGTTATCATAGAGCTGATAAACTAATCGGCATTATAACGGCAATCTATTTCTTTTTGTAAGTACCAATCACAATACATGACGAGTCTAGTCTAGCGAGTCTAGTCTAGCTAATAAGGCAAACATTCTCAAATTGCCTATTAAGTTGTCCCCCGTACTTATTCAAACATCATAATGACCCTATGTTGCAAATTATTGATAATATTGAATCAATATGTGCATTGTTTCGTTGTCTGGACCAGTGGCCACCCTGGATCTTCTCCACAGCTGGGAATCAGTTTACAATGCTCACGCAATTGCACAGAATTGGAGACTAACAGTAATAGAATGACAACTATGTTGGCCACGTGATGGCGCTGTTATTGTCGGAAGGCCTATTGACGATGTCCACCCCACTGTTCATGTCCAACTACCTGATAAATAGCGGACAAATAGCTGATTAAGTGCCAAATTCCTGATCAAGCGATTTGTCGCGTGAACACGAAATGAAACATTTACATATTGCTGGCACATTCCAGACCACAATGCGCACATTTTGTCACGAGGAACGATCCGGTCAGCGATCCACGTGACAAAATCCTCTTCCCGCTCCGACGTTCGATCGCGAATTCCAAGCTTCGAGTATGTGCCACATGATCCGAATTCTCAATCTACTGAATTGACTACTTATTAAAAATTGAAAATTGTATCACATTTTCTTTAGGGTCAGTATACGATTAATTACCACTTCAAAGCAGAACAGTTGACTAATTGCTTGCTACATTAAATAACAATGGGAAATTCTATTTGACACAGGTACCAATGAGCTTTTTTTTTTAATCCAAAATTTGATAAATTTTTTGACAAATTTTGATTTAAAAAAAGAGCGAATACTGAAATGGTAAAGCCATTCATAATAGATAGCGTTTTTTGCCTTTTTTGTAATGATGCGTTGCCCTGTTGCTGTAATGTTGCTGTCTGAGACAATTTACCAGCGATCCCTCTAAGATAGACCATAAGAGGCACTTTTTCGCATAATTAGTTTTGCTTCTCTAAAAGGGGTTCTAGCTTCTTGAGAATCCTGCGTTATGGACAAAAAATAGGGGATGTTTATGAATATTTTTGCTTTATTATTATTTAATGCAGTTTCAGTACGACTCAAAAGTAATAGGCATAGATAGAGCTACTAAATTTCATTGAAAATTCAAGTTCACATGAGCTTGTTAGATAACAATAGTTTAGAAAGACTATGGTGCGAAGACTATATATTAATTCTGTTCTATTTTCCCATCTGTCTATCTTCTGGCATCTTGTGGGAAGATGCTATTCACATGACCCCGTGTATTTCTTGTGCACTAATTTGTACCAAAGTACGTCCTTCATGAAAAAAAATTATTTATTGTGCCTGCCGGCCAGTATGAAAACTGAGCACATTGCTGGTGCAGGCAGTGAAGATGCACCGTTTAGGTAGAACATTGCCCGGCGCAAGTTACGCCCCAAATCAAATGCGCCCTAGCAGGTGTCATGGCTGCCGGGGAAAAAATTAACAACGATATTCAGTGTGCTCATTTTCCAAGATTTTCCTGAGCCTTCTTTAGTTTCAAGGGGAATTCCAGGGTCATATTTGCACAACATCAAAGTGCCAGGGTTTACAGGATTTCATAGGGCCATGCAAAAATTGTAACGCTTTTCACGCACGAATGATACCCTCAATTAATGAGCACTTTTTAAAAAATAAAACAGAAAGAGACAAACAAGTCTTGTTATTCAATATGACAAATGTAAACAGAAACATCTATCAACAAATAATTGAACCAATTGTTCTGTCTATTGCGTTCATGAGCCAATATTCTTGATATAAATTTTGTGACATCGTTTCTGCAGTGGCACGATTCATATGAAGCTGGCAAAGAATATTGTTGTTGACTTACTTATGATTGCTAACAAACATTTTAAGGGTACAGAGACAAACTACACTATTTGTCAAAATATTCAATTGAAAATACTACCCTTTCCACAGCTATGTGAACAAAAGACCAGCACATTTGTAGCGTGCTGTCCCTGGGTGTTGGACAGTGAGGTGCCCCTTGCTCCTGCCACAGGCAATAACTCATTGTACATCACACATTCGGCTGACATTTTCTTCTAAGCAACATGACAAAAATGTGAGAATAATAAATAAACCTTCATGTAATCGCCATGGACCTTAGCACTTTACAATTATAACAGCTAC
Organism: Streblospio benedicti; assembly: GCA_019095985.1. Lineage (NCBI taxonomy): Eukaryota > Metazoa > Annelida > Polychaeta > Spionida > Spionidae > Streblospio > Streblospio benedicti. The sequence goes on from CM032662.1 coordinate 45,200,424, forward strand.
TGCTAGAGATGCTCTAATACAATTTTCATCAATATTTCTAAATATGCTTTCCGTTTTCAATAACGACTTGTTCAGAAAATGATGTCTTGACCCGGCAAAATTACGTTCTGTTACACAAAATATCAGTTGCTTTATCTCATTGATATTAATCTAATATTATCAACAATTTTAGCATGATACTGATGAAACATAATGCTAAATAAAGAGTCTACAGGCCTTTTTTTAAGTTCTCTATATTATCATTGTTGCAATATATACAGTTACAGGTAAATGCCACATTTTTCTACTCAGGTTGCTTAGAAGTTGTCGGAATATTTGTAATTCTATAGACTATATCTCTTTGTATTGTTGGACTTAACTATTTTTTTAACAGAGGCGACCTGGTTCAAAATGAACAATACAAAAAGGCGATAAACATAGCCATGACAAAAACAAACAAAAAACATATTAGATACGTTGCTGTCAATATTTTCAGCAAAAATAAAGTGCGAAAGGTCAATATATAAACAAATAGGCATGCAATGTTTTTTGCTACCCCCCAGCCTTATGACGCATGCGGGGATATAGATTAACACTGCAATCACAGGGCATCACCGTACACCACGAGACACACTTGTCAACATTTATTTACCTAATGATTTTGATGCAATAATGAAGATCTGCTTTGTACTTAAACACGTACATTGCAACTCATAATGGAATGTAAATAGAAAAAACCAAAGTAACCATGATATAGATCTAGCAGGTTTTATAAAACATAATTACAAGGAATACTGTGCATTTGCTTCCATAACTTGAGTCTGCTTTAAATGTTCGATGATTAGTTTTCTGACTTAACATAATATTTTTAATTTCATCACATTCTAAGGAAGATGAAGATGAAAAATATGATATGAAATCTAAGACAAAGCAGCAAATAACAACAGACCTTACAAGGAAGGCATTGATTACCTTAAGCGCCCATTCTTAAAAAGTCCCAGTGTTGAAAAAAAATCATTAATGGCACTCAGGCACTCATGCTGTAGAAATAAAACTAATAGCTAAAGATCATAAATATCATCGAAAATCAGAGTTCATTTTAACAAGGCCTTACTGTATGTACGCTGTTACTTAACTATGTGCTGTATAAAGCATTACGAGCTATTTGTGTGCTAACTGCAGGAGGGTGATGAGTATGCAGATAATCTGTGCCGGTTATGGCACTTGCCATGTGCACATTAACCACCTGTGAGCATCCTTCCTCACAACACGTCCTAACAGCGCTTTGTAATATGAAAACGGATACAAGACATTCACAAATCGCGTGCTTCAGGCTTTAAAAAAAAATCATATCAACGTGAAAAACTTAGTGCCACTAGCACAAAACTACTTAAGAGATTTACACAGATTTATATTCCAGTCATGAAAACAGTAATTCGCAAGTAAATTCTGAGACAGTGTCATATGAAGTGCCCAAATATTACGCGTACTCCAGCATTTGGACATATTTTGCTTTTCATCAGTAAAAACAGAAACATGCCAGGCAACACGACACAATTGTGCCTTTGCAACCGCAATATGCAGCAACGTCGAGAAATAAAATGATATTTGCCCACATGCAAATAACGGCGATATTGCGTGAGTTGGGCACGCGATGTGAACATAGCCCAGGACATTTCACACTAACCACACAAATCTCTATCGCGGAGGCGATCATAGCGAAGAAAGTGGCAAATTCAATGCTACACTTTCGCCGTAAGAAATTTCATCTACCATTGCTTATTTAGATCAGGATATCCATGGTCTTTGCCAAGTGTTAGCGGTCTCCAAAACAAGGGATGGAAATTAGATACATTCATCCAGGCAGATCACAGTGCGACTCTTATAATTCAACATCCACGCACAATCATGTGTGTGTGTCCACTTTAATGAAGTAAAAATAATCATTAAAGAAATATCAAACAGCCTATACAATAATATTCAGGGCACAGAAAGCCATTGTATCTACGGGGCATTCACAGTGCATGCACCGATCAAATTACATTGTGTGCATCATTCCTATAACCAGTGTGGCCACATACATCTAATATTACATTTTTTCTTATGCATATGCACTCAATCCAATTGAAACCGAATACAACAGACACCATAACAGAAACAATTGCAGACGACAATATCATCGGTTGCTGCAACAAAACACACAGGAATTGCATTTTAATAAGACAATACGATAAGCGTACACAGGAGTATAATACTGGGCCATGAAGCTGTGAATGAAGTGTTAATGGCATGTGCGGCGGTGGACAAGTGCAGGATTGACAACTCGCCCCGGCCCGTTATTATGTGGCGAGAACATGCAACATACGCATTAGGGGACACAGTCACTACAATTATGCTGATGCACCGGCACGCCATCCTTCTAGCACATGGCTGCTCGTGCAGAGGACGCCATTTTCAATTTACTTTCATCCTTATTTCATCATTACTGAAGTCATAGGCACTTTGCGGAGTGTTTGGCCTAAATTGCTTACTTGTTGGTGAAGTCTCTCAACTCTTCTATTATAATGTAAACGCGACCCACAATGTGGACCAATATTGAAGCATCGGTCACTGTGACCTATGTAAAGTTGAAATCTTCATGTGTATGTTTCTATCATCTAAAAGCTTTGTTGATCTGTTGTTTTAGTTGGACACACAATGTTTTCATTATTATCTGTAAACTAAAGATATAATATGGAGTGAGCAAAAAAGTACAAGACATCCTGATATCGGACAAGTACAAGAAACATCCAAATATTGATAATTAATTTCTAAACAACAGCCATGCGCTTCCATATTCCATCAACCATTTTTTCTAAAATCTGACCTTTCAACTTTTACCATTTACAGGAAGGTTGAAACTGCTGTTTCATTATACATAGCTGTGTCAATAGATCAACCAGTTGAACACTTCGCATATGTTCATTTCCATTACAAAAAAATAGCTCATAAAAGGCTGCATTATGGATCAGCCGCGCGTACAACTTGATGCTTGGTTTACGCACACGTGTCACTTGAGCATCCATTCAAAAGCTTTCAAGCCGTGACTATGACATCCACGACTTTACAATGTGGTGCGAGACACTGGTCAATGCACAGCAAATAGCTTTATTCTGCTCTAATGCAGACTGAGGTACTGTAACAGATTCAATTGATCACAGGCTCATAGTGTTGGATTAACATCTGCATTCAAAGTATATCATAAATTATATTATTTTATTGTTCCAGCTGTAAAATCTCTGCTTGTAATTTGTTTACCATAGTTAGTAAGCAAAAAAGTCAACAATGATAATTGATTCCATGTTTATTCCACAGGGTTGGGATGGTTGGGGGGATAAGCCAGATCCTTAAGTGGATAGTGGGAATGTCACCCGATCAGTATCTAACACGTTGAATACAAAATAGTCCCTTATCACACCACAATTGACGTAAATCTCCCCCTTTCTGTTTTTCCCACGCAGGGTGAGAAATTCCTCCCCACTTTTTCAATTCTAGTCAAGACATTGTTAAGCAGTTCCATTTGTCTTAAAATTGACAGTCAGGAGACAATAATTACACCACCATGAAATCCCTGAGCTGCTGTGCAAAGAACTACGTCAAGAAAATCTCTCCGCCTATATTAGTTGTTGCAGTTGCCACCCTGTGTTAAAACACAGCTGATCTATACCTCAAATAAACGCTGCTACTCAATGGCTCATATGCAACTTGTTGACACTCGGCCGGCCAACATCAAAGCCGGGCGTGTTTGGACACATACTCATTGTTTTATACGGCTGCTTCCATGTGGTTTATAGTCAGCAGAAGAGGCGCGACGGCTTTAAAAGACAAGATGCCAATAACGATACTGATCCAAGCTGCTTTTGATGGTGTACGCGTTGATTTATCTCGAAATGATGGAATGCCGGTGAGACTTGTCTGTGGAAGACGATTCCATTCAGACGTTGTTTATTGATGTATGAGATGGACATTCAAACAAATGCTGTTATATTAGAAATTACTAGCATTGAGCATTGTAGGTGGAGACTGCCAGTAACCGAAAATCTCAACTATATAGCGTACGTAATCAATACTGTTTCATTGCAACAAAGCACACAAAATAGCCCCATAAGTCCAACTATAGGAGTAATATTTTCATTTTATTACACCACAAGCCACTCAGCCAATTGTACAAAGAATGACGACCAGCTGTGATCACTGGCAATACGATTGATTTCCCCATCGTATGCTTCTATCAAAAGAGAGCGGCTCTCTCAATCCATATCGAGGGTGATATGTAAACGGCCATATTTGTCCACTCTATACCAGATCAACCATGTCCCATGTGACTCGCTTCAAGCTGTGCTTATAGTTTTCGAGGCTTGTTCCCAGGTCTACTTATACCTAGACTTTACTTATGGGTCTAATAGTTTTATGCCATGCTGCTTCAGGAAGTTGAGCTCTTATGAAGCTATTCTAATAACGGCTAAATCAAATCTAGTAGACTTATTCCAAGACACACTAAGTAAGTACTACGTGTCGTGCTTTTTATAGGAGACTTATTCCAGTTAATTAGACCTAATAATTTATTTTCAGTACCTAGAAACTCATACTTTTACCTACATAGGTAAATGTTATGTATTCATCTGCTTCTGACATGAAGTTGCAACTGAGGTGCATTTCAGACAATCCTCATCTATCCTACCTGGCTTAATGTCACTCCTGCTAAATCTTAAGACTGGAAGTTGCCGGGGAAGTTGTAAGCAAAATAACAAATGACAGCTAAGAATCTATTGTCAAAAAACACATTACAATACAGCTTCCAAAATTACTACTCACTTCAAAGTTATAATATTAATCAATTCATAATTGATAACCTAATAACCAATTCGCCACACTCAACTGATTTCAATTTCAGATGATAAGAGCAATAAGAAGTGACATGTTTATTGATTATTTGTAACTATATCTATTCTAACGAGAGCATTTTTTCCCAAAAGTTAAAAGCGGCTACTCGCCGCGAACCTCTTGAAGCAGGTATTCTATTGCTGGTGCCGAGACTAGAGCTGTGTTGGCCAGAAGCAGCAGCGTAACTCTATTTGCCCACTCAATAGGAGAGGCCTGAATCTCCTGTCCCAATGGCACCACTACCACTGCTGCTGCGGCAGCCGCCGGCGACTACATAGATAGATTTGCCAGATACCATTGATTAGCCGTGCTAGCCACTCATGTGTGGCCAATGGTCATTTAAACGGGCCAATATTGCATTTGCTCATATTGAATGCCAATCATTGTAATTTTCATGGGTGAAATCAGCATTGGTCATTTCATATTGAGAGGCATGTTTCGCATTCGGCTATTTTCAAATAAAATGGTCATTACGTCATAAATATATATTTGATGTAGCTAAGTAATAAATGCTTTAATATCATCACCTGAGATTGGGCTCTGGAATTGTTCTTTGTATAGAAGATGCAAAATTTGCAATCCATTAAACTACAAAGACTTTCTTTCCCTCAAAATCATTTTCTGTCTCAGCAGTGGCCTATAAAATATTTAGTTCATATGCTGTGATAAATATATCAGAAATGTCATTATTAATAGCAAACAAGGCCAGAATTTGACTAGTGTGCTCTCTCCTACATGTACCAACAGAAATCGTGCATGTTTTATAAGCAGAATGGAGAAACAAACTAGATTATTGCAATATAAATGTACAAGATAATCATCAGAGCATTTGCATAAGCACAAAAAGCCACGGTGCTATCAGAATTTTGCGCTGTAACAATTTGAGCGTGCACAGCGAGAATCACTCAGACCCACTCAAACACTTGTGCCTTTCTGAACAACATTTTCACTATTTGTTTTCCATGTAAAAGGCGAGCTTTTTGGTCAACTCATTGATTGGCGTGTTAAATGGGCTGTCCATGACTGTAATACGCACAGCAACAACCTGTTGTGTGCGATCACGCCCTCACGTCTCACTGCCTGCTTGTCTTCTTTTCACTGGGTGTGAATAATATTGATGTCAAAAAGCCTATTTACATAGGAGTCAAATCTTTTTATTCCCAAATGCCTCCATGACAATAGGCTTACGCGTCCTCCTCTTGGTCTTGCTCTCTATCGAGAGAAAAGTTAAGACTACATATTTGAAGCCCCTTCTTTCATAAAGAAAAAAAAAAGCAGCTATGTCCAATGGAGATGACAACACTTGCTTGTGAATATGTCGTTCACTTATGGAATAATTTCTACATAAATAGTACTTTTTTCTGCTTCGAATAAATTCCTTTGTCCCAAATCAAATTAATCTTAAAAAGCCAATACACTGATGTTGGCCCATTGTCCGGGGAAACTCCTTAACATGACTAGCATATGATTTACATTTATTCATGGCACTGGGTAGCAGTGCAAATATAGACATGTAAATTTCTGATCATCAAAATGGCCAATTTTGAGTCACTATTCATGATTTTGTGCTAGAAAATTTTCTCTTTGACTTTGGTAGTGACATTGGCGTCTTGTTTTAACAGTCAGGTACCTGCTTTTCAAGAAATGACACCTTGGCGTTGTCTCAAGGAATGACGTATGACGCAAGCACTAGGGACTGTCCATAAATTACCCAGAAGGGGGATTGGGTGAGAGTCATTAACATCTTAACTCAGGACACAGCTACAGAGTTTGGTGCAGCCAGGACAGGAGGTAGGTCGTGTCGGAATGGGGCGCAGTCAGGGTGCTGTCAACGCAGGGAATGAGTTTGCAGTAAAAAGAAATAATGATAGAAGATAGTTAAAGCACCTTTGATGTACGCTGGAAATAGGTTTAGTTTTTCCTTTGTATTTACTTAAGAAATAGGGCATGTGACTTGATAGTTGCCTGTTATCATCTTTCTGACTCACTGGTATAAGCTAGCCTGAAGATGATGTGTTGTTAATGTTGGGTACGAGGGAAGACTCTGCTTGAGAAAAATGTATAATGAATTGTGTCAAAATCATTAATTTGGCTATACTTGCTAAACTAAAATAAACACGACCAATTTTCAAGGTAACACCTAGCCAGTGATTTCACACGCTATTCCTTGAAACAAACACTGTTATTTTATTGGCACATTAGTGATAAAAGCAAGTACTTTTCTGCATGAGCCATAGTAAGCTGTTAGAAGCAGGGCCACGGATAAGTACCCGTTCTATAGTCCGAGACGGGTATCTGTGTTGTCAGGACGGGTAAAAAGCTCGAGTCATCTGTCCTATGGACGAGTATTCTCAGTCAGCCCCAGACATCAGTTTCACATTGAATTCACGTGGAGTTTGTTTATTTGGTCATGTAAATCTTAGGTAGGACGGGTATATTTTTCAGGATACCCGTGCTTTAGACAAGTATGATTTTTCTCCTATTCGTGGCCCTGTAGCAGTAGCCTTGACAAGAAACATCAACAATCCCAGTTGTTGAACTTGTATAATCCCAGAGAGATCAATGTCTCAATAATGAACACTTCAACAGTATGCTCATATACACCTGATTCCCGTGCTCTTTTTCCAGCACTAATTACCATAACCTATCAATGGCAATGCACTGGTCATTGTGAGACAACTTGCTTTTGTAGTCGAGTACCATAATAAATACAATTTCAATGGTTGATGATATATAGGACAAGCTTAACAGAAATCAGTAACAAAGAGAAAAATTTGCTGATTCATCATGATACGTTACTCAAAACTGATGACGAATGGGATGGAATCACAATATCATTTAGTTTTTTACATTTCCCATATTTGAGCAAGTGTATAACGTGCATATTCGTCCATATTGCATATAAGCAGTGTGTACCATATACATGGCTATGATAGTGACTGGGTTAAGTTGTCACCTCAGAAGGTGAAAATTGTGATCAATGAGCATGTTGTGGCTCTTACATCAACAGGCGGCGGCTATCAAGGGTCAAGTGGTTTTGCTCAGTAATCTGAGGTAATGAATGGGATGATTAAGACAACAAGTGCGCCCCAACACTGACCTTTGTTATTACACAGCAGCAATGCTGCCATTAGCACAGATCATTGATCGCTTCAGTACCAAGGACATGCATAGCACACACACACACATCTTACTGACACACTCAGAATTTATGATTATTTGTATACATACATGTGGTTCTTATTTTGACAAGTACATTTAAAAATCGTACAATCTTGTCATGATAGAATTCAACAGCAAGCTGACGTAAAAGGATACTGCAGTTATCACGCAGCGTTTGCCTCAAGATTAATGGGTCCTTCTACGCATAGGATCATAGAGATACTGCTGTGAAAGCCTGACAAGCAATCAAGTAGTACACGAGAGACACTGGAGAGTTTACAAAGGGCCTTCTCAGCTTGCCAGATATGGCCAACAATTTTACGCTCAATGACTTATTCATACAGTAACAATAATACGTTTAACACATGCAAACATTTTAGGTACGGTCAACAGTTCACTGAAATCAGAAGCATTATATACTTACACATAATAATCTAAAGTACCTGCATAATTATATATCATGATCTGACCAACTGTTGCCTCTTTATGTGATAAAGATTATCACAAAAAGCTCTTCTTTACACAAATTGCTCCCAATTGAATTGAGATAATAATGAAGATAGATCGCTTCAATAACGTACCAGGACGATTTTGATTGATCTCCCACAGAACACACCTGACATGCATTGCCGTACTAAACCCTACCTTCTACTTAGCTCCTCACAAAATCAGTGCTCCTCCACCCTCAACTTAATGATACACTTAGATTGACGAATTGAAAAATGATAAAGCAAACTTAATGTGATTATGACTTATTACTATTGTCCTGACACTAATTTCATTCAACTAGCTTCTGGACCATAACATTTTTTTCTTTGTTCCGAAAATTATTAGGCGTGTTTGTTATAAAACAAGATCAATATCTAAATATTGTTATGGGCACAAGCTTTTCCGCTCTTCAAGAAAAACTCTTTTTTTTTGTGTATCTCTGTAATCAAGTGAATCATTTCTTACATCACATTTACTCAATCAAATATAGCTTTTCACACTTCATATTTTTCATAAAGAAGCAAGACACAAACAATAGGGTATCAACACTGCGCACAATTAACACAATACTCATAACAGAAATTATGAAATCACCACATTGACATAATCATTAGCACCCTAAGGAATTTACAGTGCATAGAAGTCTTGAGAGGCCAGACCCGTCTCGAGTCATATCTAAGTAATTATTACAGCCTTAGCATGCCAGATATGCAATCGCAAATCGTTCCATCACCAGTTTCTCGCCGCCAGCGGGTAGCAGACTATATTTGGTGTGATTTATCACATGGCTGATCCCTTCATTCATCTGCAGCAATAACTTAATGCTCATTGTTCTACAGCCTGTTTCACCGTAATATTTCCTACATAGTCGGTTTCATACCGATTATTCATTCTATGTTTTTGTATCACGACATTTCAAACATAGGCTTCTGTTTAGCATACACTTGACTTCTTTCTATGGATCCAGACTACGTAAATAATCTCATGGGACAAAGCACAAGAACTACACTTAATTTGATATCATGAGAGTGATAATTACAATCTGTCGTTTTACCTGCACTTATTCAACATAAAGAAACATTCAATTGTTGGATTATCACTTGCTGGTTTTCCACTTGTATTGTGCAAACTTGTTAGCATACATTATCACAATATTTCAGAACAGTGACTCTATATGCTATCACATTAAACAAAAGCTATAAAAATATTGTTCTTCATTGAATAAACATGTTATTACTTCAAGGAAAAAACTTCTGTTTGTCTGTGGCATTGGTTAAAAATGGATCTATCAAGGTCTGCAATTTATAATATCTAAAGGGAGAGTCTTTTGCAAAGCCGCTTTTTCCACGATCCTTCCATCTAACACGTCCTAAATATGATATCATTATTTTACATGGCTAATGACAGTCCCACTAAATCTTATTGAATTATCGCCTGCCAAAGCAGTGAATGCTCTTAGGAATATCTTTTCATGGCCAAGACACATTATTTATAGCCCATCGTGCAAGCCTAATATTATTTACCTTGATTATGTGCATTAAATAAAAGCACATCAAATGTAAGTTTGACATTGATGCCATGAGTGATAATCCATGATCAGACGATTGGCTTTTTCCACCTATACTAACAATTGCCATTAGTGACTCAATACTAGAACATTATGTATATAATACATTTGTACTTAGGTAGACAACAAGTTTATAAGAAACTAATATTAAAATTATTCTTGGACTAAAACCTCTCGAGATTAAAATCATTTTACACAATCCCCTACCTTTTCCCAAAATAAATCAACATCTTCATTAACACAGTGTAGAAATCATACATTTGATAATAAATACAAAACATAATTGAAATGTGTAGAAGTTTCTAAAGTTTTTGTGTTTCTAATAAAATTTTAATGAGGAAAATTGACATCAGAGATCAAAAAAGTATTAGTCAGTGGCAGCAGCTCTTGTTGCAGCACAATTATAATTGCAGGTGGTTTTTTGCTCCACTTAACATACAAAATTTCTATGTCTGTAACATTAAATATTTAGAAGAAACTACATCTTGCTGAGAGCACAAAAAAAAGGTTTGTTTCTGTCTCTTGCGTAATGATACGCTAGACAGGCAATTAGTATATTTTGGTTCCTCTTTAAATTACAATTTCATTTATTATTCATATGCACATTGAATTCTACTATATCAATATGCATTCATTTTACTTCATCATTAGCAAACATTTATTAGACATTCATGGAATAGTCAACATTTTTTAAAAATATGTATCAAACAAAATGGTACCGCTCTCAGTAGTCTGACGTAACGAAACGTATTGGTGATTCTTTCAATCATATGGAACTTGTTTGTCACTCAAATTTGTTTTACTGCAATTCTATTTTATTTAAGTGTGTTGCATGTCATTTGATTAGATACAAAAGTTCAAACTTGAGTTATCATGTCCTCAAAAAATCTATATTGATGAGGGTTATCATTCAATAACTGTCACTTTTAAACGTACAGTCCGTTCTTTTCAATAAACCTCATCCATGCAGCTATAGCATATATTTCTTAACTATTTCCAACGCAATATGATTTAAGTGTTTTTATTATGTTTCTAACATATTCAAAGCACACGACGCAACAGTCAAAACTGGAGTACCATAGCAACTTGAAAAATCCACAGAAAATTTTGACTTGAGACAGCCATGACCTACTTCTAGTGACATGGTTTACTGGGAAAAAAACTTGTGAACTTCAATGATACATGTCACTATAGTAAAACATTTCATACCCATTACCAAGTTATCACTTCTATATAATAGGTCTATTTGTTCGGAGATAAATGTAATTTATAGCTTTATCACCCATATTACTCTGAAAAATAATGAGATTATGTCACTTCTAAGGACTTGTAGATGTAAATGGTTATGTATTGGAGACTATGTCAAACAACAATTATTTGATGATTTTGATAGACAAATTTAACAAATTCGGCATTATTAAATCTTAATGTTAATTGCAAGCTTGCTCATACACTTAGGTACAGACCTTACTCACATATTTATGACATTTGTTTCATAGCTACAGGTGACATTTATCTTACATATACAATGAACTTTTAGAGGGGGCGCTTTCAATTCAGTAAAAAGGATGATAATGGTTTCTATTCGTCCTACTATTTACATTGTTCGATAGTATCAAATATGCATATAATATAGGTTGTATTTCAATGACATTGGCCAAAAGGAAAATACTTGACTTTTATAAAAGGTTATTATGGACATTCCTTGATACACTGACTTAATCATGTGTATATGGATATAAATTTAAGAAGATACCAATGAAATAAGATCATTATCAAGTCCAATATGTAAGTATTAGGCAGTCGGAAACACACAAACCATGATGAAAAATCGGTAAACTGCTGGTAAAATGGTTACTAAAAAACAACTTGTTAAAATTGACAATTTGATAAAACATGAATCTAGTAGCAAAAGAATATCAAACATTTCATTTTTCCTTCCTATTCATTCATTGTTTTGTATTGTATTGACATGCCATTTATGGAATAGAATTTTTACTTAATTAAGAAACCCATAAGTTTTATTGATACACATCAACATCACCACAATCAATGTTAAATAACCTACCTTTGAAGTCGACCTCTCCATTTCCATCTGTGTCGAAGATGTCTATGACTCGCTGCACTAAGGGATTCTGTTGTAGTTCTGGTAACGTCATGAATTCATCCACGCTTAGTGAACCAGAGTTATCCAAATCCAACTTTCGAAACCGTTTCCCTAGCCTCTTTATTTCATCTGCGTCAACTGAAATATAAACAAAATCAAACTAAGACTAAAGGATTTACATAACTATTTGCTTCAAAAAATGCCAACTTGGCTCCGGTAGATTGAGTTTTATCAAAAATATGAACAGAATTCATCTATCTATTCCAATTTGCAAGTAGTAAATAGAAAAATCTTTTTTTTTTTTTCTTTTCTGATTAACATTGATAAGAATATCATAGTGATTAATAGAATACAAATCAATATGCCAAATACGACATGCAATCCGTATACATGGTTTTCTCTAATCAATGCAAAAATTCTAGCATTCACAACCAGAGCCAAGTTGACCCTTATTATAATTGTTAATCAAAAACACTGCCAAATGTGTTACTACAATAGTATTCAAACCATTCTTGTAGAATATAACTTACAAACCTATCAATTTCGCACATTAACAGCCCTCAAAATTTGTTTACTAAACAGTGATTACATTCAAAACGTCAAAAATATCGAAGCTTCAACATTTTTTTTCAAATCTGTCAATGTTATGTGTACAAATTATGGCTACATAGCAACATTTATTTGTTCCACATAACAAGAAAAAAGTACAATGAATTGCCTGTAACAAATTTGACAGTGATCACATTTCCATGATGAATAAAAATGAAATTTCTACATTTTTATACTATATTGTGGTTAAAAAGATTCTAACATTTAAACAAATAATGGTTAGTTTACAACAATTATAAAATTGGCATTAACTCAGTTAATTTAACAGCTACAAGGTCAGAAATTCATTCCTAAGCAAACAGCTGCCCCCAAAGTAATACTTTTTGGCAAAGATAATTCCTTAAAAGACACTAATAACAGGTACATATAATAAAACATTTTTCCTCTTTGCCCAATTTCAATTTTTGCCTTTTTTAATTCAGCCCAGCAGGAAATCAAAGCACTAACTCTAGCTTTCTAGCAGTATAGACCATAACCAAGTATTACAGGTGCAACATCCCATCTCCGTAATCCAGTATACATGCATGTAAAAACCTCATCCTTTATACCGAAACTCATGGTTCTAAATACAAGATCTTTTACAACTTGCTTTAAAATATGTAGCAAGAATAGAATTAACATTCTAAAATTATTAATTTATAATAACACATTAACTTATTACGAAATATCTATCAATATTATTCTATCTGCATATGATCCCAATGTAACATCATTCTTTACAATAATATTGGCAATATGAACAAAAAAATATTGAAATGTAAGTTCTCCAAAAATATTCAATATCAGTTTTATTTACTAGCTTGAAATTCTTGATTTCTTAATTTAATGACCACACAGTATCATTTCTCCTTCATGGACACATTTGACACACGTGCTTTGATAAAATAATGAAATGCTCTTAAAATTTCAAGCACATACTAATGTGAAGACTTGGAAAGTGCTATGCAGTGATAAAGATAAAAGATGTCACACCAAACCAACAATTCTAAAGAAGATTGACAAATGTGCAAACGCTTTCCTCAAGTGTTTCTACAACGATATCGTATTTATGATATCATCATAGATAACACATGAACAATTCTATTCCTAATTGAAATGCCTCAATAATTCTTTTTTATAATTCCTCGTGTGAGACTAGACCATTCCGTATAACGATGTAAATTGTTTTATCTCTACTATAGATAACAAACCAAGAGCTCAGTGTCTCTTATGCTAAGCACATGCCGTGCCATAAATAGGATATATCACCCATATTGCGAGCTTATTTTCCCTTTCAGATGTAATTCCAATAATGTATAATGTCATATCGTCCAGCTGAACGTAACTCCCAGGAATATTCACTTGTCCATGTGATCTGCACACTCTGGATGTGAATTTGAAAATGTGGATGACATCTATAAGCAGGCACGGATACTCACAAATGCCGTGATTTCGTGGGAGACGTACAGGAGTTGTCGACCCATTGTCGGGTTTTAATCCCTGGGAAGGCTGCGATCCCATGTTCATACATCACACATTACTCTAGTATAAGTACAGATATCCATTCGAACTACTCTAACTTATGGCAATGATTGGTTGCACTTGTAAATCTGTTTCTTAATGCTGATCAATTCATGATCAGGTATTGGAGAACAAAACTTATGGCACAGGTTAGCTTAAGACATGGGCCAATTTGGCAGACGCCTGGTCCATGATCTATTGAAACTTAACGTCTGACATGTTCTTTCAAAGTCACAAATAAGTATAGCCAATTTCTCAACCGACCGCGATTGGTAAACAAATTGAAATGACTACTCTTTATCTACTTCTTATGAAAATCATAGCCCGAAATCCATTGGATCATTCATACAGAAACGCACTTATCATCAATCTTTGTTAACTTTCAATTGGCTTCTATTGGATATGTCCTGGTGTATAACATGATTCCTATTTGCAATGATGTATTTTTATCTAAGTAATTAAAATTATGTATTAATTAATAATTATTTAATATCTTTCTTTAAGGTTAGAAACAAAAACACGTTAACATCCGATAAAGATATAAAAGAATTTAACAAATTCCAATGGTACAGTCTGAAATTCCAAGATCCTGTGTCCTCAGTGATTACTATTTCTATTGATGATGGTAAATATTTATACAGTGGGGTTGACATAAAATAATATTATAACTATATAAGATAATTCAAAATGATGCACATTTAATTTGAAATACAACCATGAACCCTGTCATGTGACGATTAAAACATTTTCCTGTCCACCATTAAAATTGCAATAAACAAAAATTAACATGAAGTTCAACTACAATAATTGTCTGATTTCTCACAGTACTATAAACCCATGTCCATGAACAAACTATACATTTGATTAGTGAATTTCAACCTTGTCAACAAAGTCAAATGTTGGATTTGGGAAAAGCAAACAGGAATCAATGGCACACCGGGCAGTTTCTTCTGGACTTGAGCAAAGACCAGGTCTTCGCCAAACAAATAAGACATTCTTCCAGCTGTCATTCATTTTGAAACCTTTAAATGTGGTCTTTCATCATCATTTTAGGCAAATCTAGATTCAATGTTGCCTTTGTTAAACGCTACTAGGCTAGACCCCATAGCCAACCTAGCATTTCATTTTCTAGCTCAGTAGTCTTTGATAAGTATACAATAACAAATGACATTATAAGATTGATACTTTTCAGTCGTTTTAGTTGATGCTTTATGCCATGGAAGTTTCGTAACTTCGAAATTTACGTACAATTTCAATGAAATGGGTCAATCTCAAATTCATCACTTTCTGACCTACTCTTGTGAAATATCGACACTTTTGTGAGCTACTTATCAGTAGTAGGCCCTGTAACAAGATTGATACTTTATTATCAGTCAAGCCCAAAGAACATTTCTACAAGGCCTCGCCAGTCGTTTGCCTATTGAGCACTTGCAAATGGCTATACAATAAAACTGCATATTCTATAAATTTCATAAAAGGTAAAGAATCATGAATGACATATCCATGAAAGACATGGCAGCAATAAAATTAATACATGTAATAAAATTAATGTCAGAACTTATAAAGTACAACCTATTGAGGACAAAAACAAAATGCAAGTTCTACTTTAATGGAATTTGTGCCATAGATTTTATAAGGAACATCTCACATCTGTGACAATGAAATACCTTACACCAAATTCCAAGCGCATAATAGATTTGATACATATGCTGCAAGAGAAATCAATTTGTGATGCAAGATTAGATTTGGCTCTTTGTATGATTAATTGCTATTAATGTGATTTGTAAATAAGTTTTCATTACACTCCATGATATTTTAACAGGTGGCAAAGATCTATAGAGTGCAAATGTTTTTATGTCCCATACTCAGTCCAATTTAATTACATTGAACATACACCTGCAACTTGTTACATACTAACATCTTCACATAAACATACATATTTTTCCAAGAGGTAGGATTATAGACGTTAGTCAATATTCTGTACATGGTTTCAAAATAAATCATCATAACGTATCTTTTCATGCCACAAGTAGGTTGCTGAGTTTAAATTTTTTTCGCGACAGTTAACAATTGCGAGGAACGAGAACCCATTCCATGATTGGGAGTCTTTGAAATAAAACCGGTGATGTGGTTTAGATAATACTGCGTGGGAGCAGAAGACAACTGTTTGTAACTGGAGAAGTAGCATGTGGCCATTACTCACTTCTTACAATACACACAAAGTGTCATTCTCAAATTACCATGAGCATAGGAAGCTGAAGCATTTACTTATGCAATGCAAGTTCATCTGTAGCTCATAGGATAGGCCAAGAAGAAGCCGTGTCCATATATGGGATAAGATGTACACGTAGAACAATCTCAACATGTCACATTCACCAATCACAGATTCATATCAATTCTTCAGACAGGATAATGATAGTTATTAGAATTAAAAAGTAACATAGTTAAATGCCATTATTCGTTCTTTTCTTCTTCTTTTTTGATAGGTTAACATTGAAGAATTCTGAAGTTCACATCTAATTTGTGAGCCTATTCTTCAACAGTAGATCACTGATTTAAATAGTTTTCAAAATAAATGAATTGTACATGCAGCATTCTATCATCTAAATACAGTATGATTAGTAAATAAGCTATTTTTAAGATATAATCGTTAACAGCTAAAGATCATGAAAGAATCTACAAGCAATTTTCAAAATTCTTAAGCCAGGGAAATTACTCTATTTATGAGGTGTCCATATAAACTAATATTCATGTACGGATATATGGACAAGTTAGTGCTTCATGATCAATGACACTATTCCTCTGAACTCCGTGCTGCCACCTAATACTCAACCGAGTACAAATACTGTTTGGATTTCCCATCAAATTATGTTGACAGAGACACAAATCCATATATATCTGCGCCCTGTCGTGTTCATTACTACTGTAGGAGCTTTCCAGCACTATTTCATGCTACCTTTCGAAGCAAATGACTGCACTTTTCACGCTATAGTACATACGCATTCTCATGTCTAAAAATAGGCATGTATGCATGATTGTATTTGTACCCAAGAATCATTATCTATTACCCGGTACAATGTATTCACTTTGTAAAAAAAGTTATATAGGACTTTTAAGTTGGCCACACACTTGCTATAACGATAGTCTAAGATAGGGTTGGGAATCATGAAAGTCTGTCATGTTAGCCTCTTCCATTCCAACCTAAGATGCAATGTAGCTATTACCAACTATAGCTTTTGCCATCCTGACTTCAGTTGCACTACTAGAGTTTGTGGCAGTCATGAGCATGAATAAGTTTCACATGGATTAATAACAAAATTAATTTATCATCATGTACATAGATATCCTATAAATCATTCAATGTGTGATGCTCAATTCATGTGAAGCATATCAATGCTCGAGTATCAATGGTGAAAATAATGTACAACATACCATATAAGAGCAATCAATAGCTGAGAGGTCTTTTACTAGCACATTTTATTTATGGGTATTTAAGTGACCATTATATCATTAACACACCTATAAACATTCATTGTATTTGTGAAATATTGAAAGGCAATCTTTCTACACATCTTCGACACATCAAACAGTGTAAACAGTGAAAATTATTTTATGCAGTGTAGGATGCAATTTTTGATTGTCTGACTAGTTACAATAATGTTCATGTATGACTTAACAAGAAATTTCAGTGATTTTCAAAATGCATTTCCATTTTACACTCTTTTCACACAACTCCCTGTGAAATACAAACATGCAAATACAAATTTGACTTGCCATTTGCCATGGCTAATATACATGTAACCCAAGTCCTTGTTTCTTCTTCCAAAGAAAAGATGTGTATGTCTTCCTAATAAATTCAGCACTATGTGATTGCAGATTTGTGCATGTCTTCCTTCTGACAAAGTAAACATAAATTTACACCCACAAAATAAGAGTTGTCATGGTGAAATTGACATTTTAAAAATGGAGCCTATCATTCGTGGTAAAAAAAGTAATTATGAGGAAAAAAAACTCACATTTACTGAGCGTGGGTAAAAATTATTACGCATAATTTTCTATCATGATAAAACTTGAGAAAACGAAAGCCCAAAAAGCACTAGTTGTTCATTATGGCATACTAATAGCCAAATCAGGACATTAATATCTCATTCACTGAGTATGCACAACTCTGTTACCATACAATGGGGAATCAATATGGGACAAACTGTAACATAGCTTACGCTTTTCTCCTTTATACAAAAAATAACTCGCAGTATTAATAAAGATATGTGGAAATTGCAATGTCTGTACTCAAGTCTTGGTAACCTTATGCTAGCTACTGACTAAAGTATTCTACACAAAATGACAAGACAATGTTACTGTTACAACACAAATGCAATGAGGGTGAAAAGCAACAACAAGAGCGCTACTGGCCTATCACATTATAAGGTGCACATCTATGATTTATTAATGGCTTATTATAGCACTACAAAAACCACTCATTGCGTTGGCAATTTTTGCAAGATGTACCATAAAATTCAATCAGTTAATTGAGTTAATTAGCTGTAGTTAGTTTACTTTGATGATTATCATGGATTTAAGTCAATGAATTTTTTTTATCAAGATGAATGATTCTAAACCCTTCAAGCCAGTTCTTTCAAAATCGATCTTTTATATATCGATATAATATTACACTTGATTTCATCAAGCATAATCACATTGCATATTATTATCATTGCAGTTTTGTCAAAATATTTGATGTTTATCAATTTAGGGCACAATTGAACTAATCTTTACTTAAAAAAGATGCCGTATCAATATACATATTTCTATAGATTGAAGACAGTGATCAAACTATACACCCTAACTAAATGTCTTAAAAGAAACAAGTTGTCGATATAGTATTTATTCCATTAGCATGAGTTTTCTATAATTATGCTAATGCAATTTGACATCTACGATGCACAAAAGCTTAAAATATTGAACTTACAGGAGTATGAAAGATCTGAAAAATAGAAGAATTAAGATAGAACAAATGCATGTAATTTATGCAGAGGCAATAACAGTATAAATTTTGTAGCTGAAGATCTTTATTGTATGCTTGCTCTTCAACAAAATTAAATGCATCGGCATGAGATAGAATTAAAATGAGTATGTTAAGAAGTGTACAGGTTATATATACATATTAAAATAATAGTAGCTGCAATATTACTGGAAAAATAAGTCATTTGGCCTCTTAAGAATTTAACTAAATGTGCACTCTTCTCTTGTTAAGTTGATCATCATACCTCAGACGATGGTTAAAAAGGAAATATTTAGGGGGTTATTAGAAATGTCTTTAAGTATCCAGAGGATCAAAAGGGTAAGCCTATTTAAAGAAAGAAAAATAAAAAAAAATATATAATTATTCTGAATGCAAAATTGGTTGTATTGCTGGATAGTTGATTTAATTGATTTGTAATTGCAATACTTTGGAGGAGATAACTTTTTATTAACCATAAAATCAAAATTCTATACTTACAATTGGAGCAGAGCTCCATCGGTAATGAGGACTCATTCCCCTGGAAATAAAAAACAAATGTCAATTATCCAGATATAAGACAAATACAATAAAACTTATTACAATTACAATTTAGTTCAATATTTGGTGCCCCTTCAGAGTGTAATTTTATGCTCATCAACGGGTTACAACTATTGAAATAAAGAAACTATTCAGTAAACATCTAGCTAAGTATAATTATTATTTAACATGATAATTCCCTTTTTATCATATTCATATACTATACTGATATGGTATCATAGTATATTGATACTAAAAGTATTGTCTTAGTTCTCTTTCCAGTATCTTCATTCTTCAGTATTTCGGGTCACTATAATCAAAATAAAACTAATTTAGATCTAAACGTATAACAATTTTGTGTAATTTCAATAGCTTCACAAATATTATAATCACACTCCTTTTCAATAATGCAAAAGCCAAAGATTAAATTAGTTGAAAATAGGAAATCAGTGAGTTGTATTGCAGTACTCAGTTTCAAAGTATAATACCCGCGGTATAATGATACCCTACTTTTTCTCTCATCATGTGACATGTGCACTATATACTCATGTTCAGTTTTTAAAAGGCCATCAGCAAAAAAACGATGGTATCAACTATCAACAATATTAAAATCATGTCATTGTAAATAGCTGATAGTAAATGCCTGCCTCCTAAATGGATGAAGATCCTGTGGGCTTTTCATAAGCATTTAAGAATTACAAAACTAGCTTCTTCACTTTATAGCATCACTGTTGTATGATAATAATTATATGTCCACCCTGTACAATAACAAATATATTCTTAATTTTCACATGTATTGAAATCATGCAAACTAGACACAGCCAGTTCGTGTACACACCCATTTCGTGTGTTATTTGAATAGAATAGTTAGGCTCGAAACAAATACCACACAATATTACTACTATGAAAACGCTTATTTTCCCTGTGCCAGTGTAAAAAGAAAATTACTAGTAAGATCTAATGTAAATAAACACGTTCAAATCGCATATTATCGTCACCTACAAGATGGGGGGAATACGTTTTTACCGCAACAAAATGCACCAAAGATCATATAATTTTAATGAATCATGAAAAATGTGTTAATCAAGTGTTTATCATACGGATATAGAAGTAGCTTCATTTTGACACATCAACCACTATTGCAGTTTCATTTATAGCTGTGCTACAAAGGTTTAAACATTAAAATGCATGAAGTGGGAGTGCAGTGATCTATGAGCTTCACAAAAGTCCTTGCGAATTCTGGCACTGATGTGTTGTCTTCGTAAAGACGTAATTTCCATAATAGTCCGCGAGTTAGAACACTGCAAAGCGATTTTGTGTACACAGTCATTTCGTGTGTCACATACGTAATAACAAAATTAAATAAGGTTGTGCAGATCTAAACAATCTTTTGCCGAAATGAATTTTTGCACACCCGGAGTCATAATTTGTAAGATATCTTTGATTTAAGTAGTGTCGCTTGCCATGGCAGTACTATAAGCATGAATTGTCCACCAAAGTGATACAATGGATCCATGGCGCAACACAATTCTAGCAGAATGAGGCCCTTCTCATTAGTGTCCTCATGAACCTCTATGTCCGACATGGTTGTGGGCTGACGTTCGTGCCACTATATGTTTCATGCAAATTTGTTAGTTCTGGTTTTAAATTTAACTTAAATTTAGCAACACCCACAATTTGCTCATGCTGTAAACTGAAGATGTACACCCCCACCACCTCCCTAAGTTGCACCCAACCAATCTTAAAGGTTCCAGTCCATGTGCATAAACTCGGTTAAAAAATTAACTTAAAAAAGTAGATCTACATTGAAGTTTTGCCAACATGTTAACAATATCTACATAGTAATTCACATAACCTATTATTCTAATTATGCAGTACTTAAATATACTGCTGAAGTCAAAACAAAAGGAAAAAATACTATGTTGCAATAATGTAATTTAAAATGAGTATGAGCAAGTAGTCTGACATTATTTATGCTTTCAAAACCTTTGAAATGTACGTAATGTTCACCGTGGTTAGTGGCAATATGCAAGCATATAACTTATTCGAATCGTCTACGTATTCAGTTTATGAAAATGTTGTATAGTTACAATACACAAACATTTTTATTTTGACAGTTGTCAAAATTGAGCATCACTTGACAGCTCAAAATAAACGAACATGTAAGCAAATCTTCAATGGATTTCAAGCGTTAAATGATTTCAGATTGATGCAAAACGATCTCACTTCATCGCAATTTAAGGTAGTCATGAATGACCTTCAATATCTTTAAAAACAACTTACCATTTTATTGAAAATATCCCCTACAATCTAAACTACTTTCCCTGCTGACCCTCGTCGTCCTTCGTATATCCGGGCATTTTATAACCTAAATATGCATGAAATAGCCTCTATCTTGGTGCAGTTTCGGAGCAGGTGCTTTTAGCAGGTGGACCACATAGACATAGCTGCTTTTGATAGAGGCTACGAGTAACAGGAAGTGCTGTTTCACCACGCAACTTCCTCTTTAAACCGGTGCAATGGCGACTGGAGTATGTCAAATTTACGAATAGAAATCTGAATGTATCTCTTAAATCGTTTAATGCATTATGATATTGATTACATAAAGTTTGTAAGCATAAATAGCGCTATACGATACACCTCATACATATTCTGTTCATGTTTCAGACTCTGTACACTTACCCCGAGAACTTCCGTGCTTTCAAAGCACAGATTGCAGCTCAGTACAGTGGGGCAAATGTAAAAGTTGTGTCATCACCTCCAGACTTCAAGTATGGAGAGACCAACAAGACTGCTGCATTTTTGAAAAAATTCCCCACAGGAAATGTAAGTTTACTGTGATGTAGATCGCTAATTTTATATTTCAACCCAATGTCAAAAATTTGACAACAAACTTGACAGTTTGGATATATTTATCTGTAATGAAAAGTGTATTGTAGTGTAATCATTTGATAAGCCGTATAATACTATTTTAACAACCTTTTAAGAGGGATATAAATATTTTCAAGTAAACACATTGATGTGTATGAATACTGTCATAAGTTGTGAATGATGGGGACTAAATAATTGGTAAATTTAAAGAATATATTGCGACGTGATCCGATTGTATTACATCATAGCTTTGTGTGCACAGTGAGCTTGTGTTCCATTTATTACACTACTTGATTCATTTTAAAACTGCTTAAGAACGAAGACATTTTAAAAATTGAAGACCTTGATGGTGTACATCATACAGCTATTTCGGTAATATGTAACATAAAGCACCAATCGCACTGTCCGGGCATTCACACAATCCGTGAATTCTATGTATGACGTGAACTCCCCGTTGTAGAGGTCATCAAATTTCGCGTAAGGAAAATTCACAGATTATTTGTAGGGCTGAATGGTGCGACTGGAGATCTAGTACGTATGAGACATGAAATGACGGTGTACACAAACATATGCACAATCGCAAGATATGTGCATTTATTCACAGATTCTCATTAAGCAGTGTGGTTTTAAGATATAAAAGCTTGTATCATGTCGAATAATGTAAGGATGAAATGGAATGGATGAATTGTATTAAGCTGGTCTAAACTGGTCAACCAAGATTGATACGAAAATGGCAACTCATTTTCTATTAGGCAGTAAAGAATCAAGACTTGAAAAATTGATTTTTGTCATGTGTATGCCATCGACAATGCAGAATATTGAACTGAACATAGATTTGTATTGATTTGTTCAGGTTCCAGCATTTGAGGACAGCAATGGAGTGACGCTGTTCGAATCTAACGCTATTGCCCAGTATGGTACGTTCAAAATTTATTTTTTCTGCTTTTGACTTATTGATAAGTAACGGGACAAAATTTCATACATTCTAATATATTTTTGAATTTAAATGTCCCTGATGTACTGTTATGTACCTTTTATTTTCATCATATAATAACTTTCTAGTGCTCCTTGTTTGTCACATGGTGTGAATTTTTTATTGAACATGTTTATCTCTAAATTTTATACTTTCATTGATCTATTTGCTGTTCTTAAAAATTATAGATTTTCGATATTGCATGTCTTTCTATTCCAGTGGCCAATGATGCATTGAGAGGTGCCTCTGCTTTGGATGCCGCCTTTGTTCGTCAGTGGATGGACTTTGCTGACAATCAGATTCTTCCTTCATCCTGCGCTTGGGTGTTCCCTTGTCTGGGTGTGATGCAGTTCAACAAGCAGGTGGGTCTTATTGAAAGCCTATGGCCAACATAAATGTTAATGGTACCCCAGGTACTCTCTTTCAAAGGCATGTTTGAAGAAACCACCTTGTGACATGTAAGAAGTAGAGAGAGAGAAATTGTCAAAATGATAAGATTGGCAGCATTCTTGATGCAAGTCATGAGCACTTGGCATACAGATGTATCATAGTTGATTTTACCTATTACTTGCTTAAATGTTTTGAGGATTAAATATCCATATAAAATTGGAATCCTAAAGATATTCATTATTTTCAGAGCACTGAGGCAGCAAAGGAGGCAATTAAGGCAGCACTGAGCATCTTAAACGACCACTTGGCCACCCGTACCTTCCTCGTGGGCGAGCGTATCTCTCTTGCGGATATCGCTGTCTGCTGTAACCTGCTGCAGCTCTACCAATATGTAAGTCCACTTGAAATGGTGTAAGGTTCTCCATCGGGACTTATGATGGGTATGCAATGCAATTGTTTGTCACAATACTTCTAGTAACTACTAAGCTTAAACTCGAGCATTATTCGTGAGTACATTATCATTTGTATTGAAGTGAACGGAATGATTGTTCTGAAAACGTTACAGATTATCTCCTTCAAAGGCATGTCTGAAGAACCTACCTTTTGACATGTAAGAAGTGGAGAGAGAGAAATTGTCAAAATGATAAGATTAGCAGCATTCTTGCTGCAAGTCATGAGCACTTGGCATACACAATATCGTCGATATACAATATTTTTGTCATACAAATACAATTATCGTTCTGAAATTGTAAAAGATTATCTCCTTCAAAGGCATGTCTGAAAAACCTACCTTTTGACATGTAAGAAGTGGAGAGAGAGGAATTGTCAAAATGATAAGATTAGTAGCATTCTTGCTGCAAATCATGAGCACTTGGCATACAATATCATCAATATACATTATTTTTGTGGTACAAAAGCAATACAGTTTATATTATTTAAATGGCATTCTTCCTTTGTCTATCTAGGTGTTGGAGCCTGCATTCCGTCAACCATACCAGAATACCAACCGGTGGTTCACAACACTTGTCAACCAGCCACAGTTCAAGAAAGTCATTGGTGATTTCAAGTTCTGCGACAAGATGGCCGTATTTGATGGTAAATTTAAGATACTTTTCTCTTTAAGTTCAACATTTTACAATGTACTTAAGATTTTCATGGAACATTTTACTTAAAAGTTGATATTCAACATATTTTCTCAAATCAAAATTTTGTAGATGCAGCAGGTAAGACAAAAAACATGGTGGGCGGTATATAGTTTTGTGAACAAATCAGTGACTCGTCTGGATATTTTCTATAATCTTGTGTGCTATTTATATTTTCAAAATCTTTTCTTTAATTTTACCACATAAACTATATATTGAATACATCAGTGGCTGTTTTGAATGGTTAATTAGTAGGGTTTTATTCTTTCATGTGTGTTCTTCACTTTCAAATAACACTAACTTGACAATGATGACAAAGATGAAAGTAAACAAAATGATCTTGAGTTCACAGGTGAATTTGGAATTTTAAAGCGGGAGATGCGGAATCTACATTAAATGCATGACATTGTTATATATATGTTTTTTTAACTGCACCTGCACACCCAGTTTTATAAATAAAATAGCCTTTAAAAAATCTAAACCTTAAAATATCCTTGAATTTTACTATCGACACATACTGGCAACCCTGATGTAATATAACATGAAATTGCTTTGCAGCCAAAAAGTTTGCTGAAGTAAGTGGCAAAGGTGACAAGAAGCAGGACAAACCTAAAGCTGAAAAGAAGCAGGAAAAGCCCAAGGTATTTATTACTTCATAGATAGCTAGCATCATCATGTGTGTTCTTTCAGTAACTGTTATTACAGTGTCACTTAGAACATGTATTGTGTAAGATGGTTTATTGAATTAATGCTTATCACTTGTTAGTAACTAAAAATAAAAACATGTAGAATGGGGTCAGTACAGATTAGAGTAAAATGTTTGTAACGATGCACTGAAAAATGATTTCATACTAATAGATATTTTCAAAATTAAAAGAGCAAAACCAAGGGAAAGGGACAGGTAAATTTCTAAAAATTATTTGTATTATGGTCAATTATTGCACAATAGTTTTTTACATTTTTATAGTTTTCTCTTTTTTTTTCCTTTTTTTATGATTTTTTTTTTTTTTTTTTTTTTTTTCATTTCATTCGATACATAAAATATTCTATTGCATGGGATTGCTCGTTAATTGTAATCTGATGTACTGTTCAGTGTTTATAGCTTATGGGATTAATGCTGCATGTATTCGAGACTCCAGATGATTCTCTACAAATACTTACTTTGCTTGAAATTACCAGTCTTAAACCATGACCCTCACCGGTCTTCATTTATTTAGAAATTAAGAGCATGCATACTTAGAATATTCTGTGGTATTGCATAAGCGTTAAAAGTGCTTTTGATAGTAATAATGCACATAACCTTGGGCATGTGGAAATGGGTGTTTGTTGTTATGGTATAGGCCATTTAAAACAAGGGAAAAAAGTTACCAATATTATATTTAACATTTGATTATTATTATTATATCTCCTTCAAAGGCATGTTTGAAGAAACCACCTTTTGACATGTAAGAAGTGGAGAGAGAGAAATTGTCAAAATGATAAGATTGGCAGCATTCTTGCTGCAAGTCATGAGCACTTGGCATACACAAATATATATTAGGACTCCTCAGATAACATCCAACTGCGGTTATGCCTGAAACTTGCGTTTGGTCATGTGATTTGTGCCTGTGTTTGTAGCAGGAACCCAAGGCAAAGAAGCCCGAGCCTGCTGCCGAGGAGCCAGAGGATGAATTCAAGGAGAAGCCATCCAAGGACCCTTTCGCAGCCTTCCCCAAGGGGTAAAACTTGTACATTCACTACTATAGTTGATGTCTTGGTAATCTTTGAACCATGCTAACAATAGATTTCGTTATACTTAGATTTGTATAAGCACAGCTTTTAAGTATTTGTGTACGGGAGAAATACAATGTAGATGGTTAACCATTTCACTAAATTAGATTGTTTCTATTGTGTTGGAAGAATCCTCTCCGTAAGACATGCTTATGGCTATCACCTATCTGCATGTAAGAAAAAGAGGAAGATTAACTGGATAGGTGAATACAAAATATTCGCTGTTCTATATACAGCTGAATTTTTTGCTTATCCATACATAACATTTGTTCCGCTGGTAGTCCAAGCCTAAAAATATTGACTAATTTATTGGGCTTTTTTTTTAATTATTTTTTGATTCATTTGTTGACATAGACCATCTCATTATTATTCCCTAGCGATGACGGTGTTTTTACTCAAGTGTAGACAATTTTGCAACTTGATGTGACCATTTCATTTTGCAAATTCCAGCACATTCGTGATGGATGACTGGAAGAAGACTTACTCCAACACCAATGACACCGTCGGTGTTGCCATGCCCTGGTTCTGGAAGAACTTTGACCCAGAGAACTACTCCATCTGGTTCTGCGAGTACAAATATCCCGAGGACCTGAAGCTCACGTTTATGAGTGCTAACCTTATTTCAGGTGTGTAGCATTAGCATTATCTCTAAATCTTCTACACATTATAATTCATAATCTGAAAAGTATGAACTGGTAGTTTATGAATTTAATTGTTTTTCGAACTAGGCGAGAGATTTTACATTTTTAATAAACTTTCATTGAAATGTGTGTAGTATTTATTGATTGAGTCTCCTTCAAAGGCATGTCTGAAGAATCCACCTTTTGACATGTAAGAAGTGGAGAGAGAGAAATTGTCAAAATGATAAGATTGGTAGCATTCTTGCTGCAAGTCATGAGCACTTGGCATACATAAATATTCTCAAAAAGAGAAAAATATTTTAAAAATTTACATTCTATGT
Organism: Streblospio benedicti; assembly: GCA_019095985.1. Lineage (NCBI taxonomy): Eukaryota > Metazoa > Annelida > Polychaeta > Spionida > Spionidae > Streblospio > Streblospio benedicti. Next base: position 45,228,406 of record CM032662.1, read on the forward strand.
GTAGATACTGCTGTCGTCTGATTATTTTATAGCGTAGAGAGAGCATGCAGTTTATGCCAGCTTGCTGTAGAGGAATGGACTTCAGAAACAACTTTTGTTTTTCACTAATATTCTTGCTAAAAATCTAGTATAGTTTTAAAGTTCTTTGAAATTTTAAATGATAATATGATTGTGCATTGTAGGTATGATGCAGCGCCTTGACAAGATGAGAAAGCATGCATTCGGCAGTGTGTGTCTCTTCGGCTCAAACAACAACAGCACCATTTCCGGGGTGTGGTGCTGGAGAGGTCAAGACCTTGCCTTTGAGGTAATTGACATCCATGAATGAATGTGTGCAGTATGTTCTTTTAGTTCAATGAAGTGTTGGATAAGGTGTATTTTTTCTGATTACATTATTTGTACTGGGGGGTAAATATTTTTTTAACTGTTTTGGAGACACCTTGTGACCTGCATTTTTGTATATTTAGACTAATGGGGTTTTAATAAAATAGGAGCATTAGATAAATACCTGAACTACGTTCTATAAATTGGCTTGTAATAAAAGCGTGAGAATGAGAAATCTTCAATTTGCCAGTTTGTACACCAAGTTAAATCCAGTTGTCTTTTTTCCAGTTGGACGCTAACCTTCAGATTGACTACGAGTCTTATGACTGGAAGAAACTGAACTTCAATGATGAAGGAGACAGAAAGAAGATCACAGAATACTTTGCCCAGGAGGGTGACTTCGATGGCAAGAAAATCGTCGAGGGCAAAGTCTTCAAGTAATGAGTTATAAGGCATGCTGCTGGTCAACAGCTCTCCCACATTTCTGCATCACTCCGTCGTATTTATGTGGAATTGCATTGGAAATAGTAGGAAATCTGAATGACTGCTTTAGTGGAAAAGTTGACGTTCATTGTTATAATGTACTCGTAGCATAAATTGTGATCAAACTAGATGAATAAATGTGGAGAGAACCAGATTACTTGGTTGTTATACAATAGATTTGGAGTCAGTAAACATTTCATGGATACTCCATAGGAAAATTATGAATTAGTATTATTTATTCTGCAGTTAAGTTTATGTCCATTTGTGAATGTTCGTTGGGTGCTCTGCCATTATCGAAAGTGTATAAAGCAAGAAATATAAATGAAATGAAATTAGATCCTTTTTGTTTTCTTTATAATACTCATCACAATTCAGTTGGCATTCTGCCGAGGTCCTTACCTCACCTTTATCTTATGATTTTAACTTGTCCTTTCAAGCAATAATTTTGGCAAAAAATATTTTAATGGTTGTGGTGTGGTGGACAAAAATGTAAAACCAACGGAATTGTGTGATTATCTTGGAACTTGTTTTCTGAGGTTCAATTGGTCCTATGTATTTTGCTTTTTGGCAATCATCAATCTTCACTTCTTGGACTAGATTCAGTTGAGGATAATTTTTACTCTGCGATTTACTGAAACATCCGTCTTTACTTCATTTCATTCATTACTTTAAACAAAAATTAAATCTCCATGCCTGACTCCCTGTGCATTACCTCAAATGGTTCTTTAAATGAAAATCAGACGCACTCCTTCCATATCTGTTTAGAAGATTATCATGACCAAATAAAGTGTAGCCAATACAATGCAACATATGTATTGCGCCTACTATAACTTTGGTTTATCAGTCTTTTGCATGTATTTTCAGTCGATATCGACCTCCAGAACTGCCGTGTAAAAATGTTGTATACGGACTAACCATATACGGAATCCGTATATGGTTAGTTGTCAATCGGACTACTTTTGCCTAACTTCAAATATGTTCATGAATCTAGCACACCTACTACTTTTAGGGAAACCCCTATTGATTTTATTAAACTACTCAGAAAAAGCTCCAAAATCAATGAACATCAAAGAGATGCACAGAACAGCGTTAGTAGTAGTCATACGTCCCACGTAACTGTAGTGCAGAAATCCGACCATAGGCGTCTGTGTCTAGCGAGTGACTGCGCCGTGTTCTGTTATGATTATGCAGTGTATTCCTACACATTATTGCATTTTGTAATTTATTAATAAATTACCTTGTTAAATGTGTTGAATTTATACCAGTTTATTTTTCAACAATATTGTAATTGTTTAGAAAAGACTGATAAATACAAAACCGGGTTCGTTGGTTAACATTGATTTTTTTATTGGGCTCGTTCTTGGGGCGTATCACGGCTCGCCCTTCGGGCTCGCCCGTGATACGCCCCAAGAACTTGCCCAATAAGAAAATCAATGTTAACAACTCACCCGGTTTTGTCTATATACACCCTGGTCGCAGATCATTGGATTTTAAAATATAATTTAATATCTAGATTCGAAGCATCACCTATAAATGAAAAAGTTAATTTTGTTAATGGCAAGTGCTTGAGCACAATGCAATCATGATGATGACTGGCCTGATGTATATGTACATTTGCTTAGTCACAACGTAAACATGATAATGACTGCTCTGAGTTAAAGAATAATAAGATACCTTTAGGAACTTACATTTTGCTCTCTGGTGAGGCTTTTGCAGTTTTTCTCAACTGCTTCTTTGGGCCGCATGATAACCTCAGTTGGTCACCTTTGTGGCGGCGGTCTAGATATTAACTGTCCTGATTTATGAATGCATATACCTAGTCACAATGTAATCATGACGATGACTGCCCAGATGTAAATGTATACTAGTGTTGGTTTTTCATCCAGGTTATTTTAAGAACTGAAGTCCACAGTGTTAATGCTTCTAGAATGCAGTTCAAACACATTCTTTATATTGAGTTAGAGAATTCTTTCTCGTAGTCTAAAGTTTTTATAGTGGTTGATGAATGGTATCAAAGTGGTACTAGTCCAGGATTGGAGTCTCGATAAATAGCCTATTTACGTGCAGAAAATATCTCGGGGGGAAAATATCATCTAGATCAAAACATGCATCCAAATGAATTAATTACAATATATCTGTTCTTATTACAAGAATTCTTTTTTCTTTTTTTTTCATTTAAATTTTTAGTATTTGAATGAAAGATTCCTATTTTAACCAAGGATTTTAAATCATGTATAGTTGTATAATCCTGTTCTCATCTTGAAAATCGCTGGCTCCTAATAAAGGTATCTAAAAGACATTCATTCAATTTTTTATTAAATGATGGAAGCCACTATCAGTATATATTTGTGAAGAATTTTAAAATCATGTGTACATTCATCTATATCTTTCAAATCAATGAAAGACTGTTGTCTATTGAAAAGCAAAGTGCGAGTTACATTACAAAATACAATGCATGAGAAATCTACCTGATCAGTTCAGTCATCCATAGTTTAAAATGTCATCAATAGTAATGTAAGGAAATGAAATATCCATTTGATAACAATTGAGGTTACAAATGTCAGATAAGATAAGAAAGTAATGTACTATTCAGAAAAAAAAGACTGTATTGAGAGCTGGAAGTTATTAAATCAATGTGCTTACGTGATTTGGTTTAGTTCTAGTGTAATTAAAAATTAACTTTATACAAACAGTTTATGTTCAAAGTTATTCTATAATTTGAAGAAAACAATTGGCAAAATTAATTCACCTGCTCAAAATATGCATTTGAATGTAACTATGAAATATATGAGAATGTATTATTTTCTTATTGTTAGTTTTCTTTCTTTTACAGATAGAAAGACAGGGTCTTTGTAAAACACTCAGTGGTGAGTTTTTTAAATGGGGGTGGGTGGGGGGATAAAAATTAGATATTTAGATTAGATATTTAAGTGGTAAAAGATGGTTTGGTGGCCACATGCCCCCTTTGCCACATGCATGATATGTAATAGATATAGGACCAATAACTGCTATTATATGTTTATATGGTTGATACCATTCCGAAATTATTTAAGGAATTGATTAGATACATGTAACAACATACTGGCAGTTCAAAACTTCACTGTATGAGCCAAACCCTCAAATCATGAAACCAGATTTGAATACATGTACTTCGTTTCGTTCTCAAAACAAAAGTTTCGATCAATTCAGCGGCTTTAAATCATTAAAACTAGTCAAAGCATTACATAACAGCTTGCCATTCTTAGGGGATGCAGATCAATTCAGCAGCTTTAAATCATCAAAACTAGTCAAAGCGTTACATAACACCTTGCTTGGGCCATTGAGAGTGCTTTCTTGCTATTCTTAGGTGATGCAAATTTCGCAGATCTCTCTGAAGAAAACTCACCCTCCTCCTTACCCAGCTACCTTACCAGGTAGTTTTAATGATGAATATTCAAAGCCTCGGCCATAAAATCTCAGCCTAAGCTTCAAAAATCAAAATACTGTATATGAAAATAAATCTCTAGAAATAATAGGTATGATCCTACATGTCCTATAAGATGAGATTTTTTCGTGAATAACAATATACCTACCATTATGTTGGGTTTTTTCTTTATTTTTTATAGTTATTTTTAGTTCAGAGTGTTTGATTATATTAATCTACATATCATTTGGGATTGCATCATAATGGCATGGATTGATTAATTTATAACCTTTGCAGCATCAGTATTGTTCAAAAGCGGGTACATTTTACTCCTATGTCTGACAGATTTCAGAATGGAAAAAGAGGAGTCGTAAAACTTAACCTGAATAAACCAGTAGTTTTTAGCTTCTTAAACGGGCACTATAATCACTATAAATTAGAAAACTGCTGTGCTTATTATGTAGGTAAATGCCCGCAAATGCCCTCTCTGTCTCTCCACAGGGTTAAACTACACCAGCGCTTTTCACTTAGTGTTTTTTCACATTCTTAAGTTACGTCTCTGGCGATTATTTTGTTTAAGTGGATCATTCTATATAAACACCTGCAATGCATATAAAAGGTGCCTAACCCAAATATTTTCAGTCGAGAAGGATGCCCTGTGGTGAAACGCTTCATTTATAGTGATTGCCGACTTTAAAGTCACAATGCGATTAACAATTGCTGATCCAAATCATGATATTTTAAAAGTAAAAAGTTTAGTATATGTTTACCATAAACTGAATTTGAAGATTGTTTTACTAGATATGGGCTAAGTTTATGCCTTTTAAGGTCTTTATCAAGAGCAAATATTAATATCAATACAGCCAATTTGGAACCCTTTTATTACTTTTATGCATCAAGAAGTGTTTATCGTAAACGTCAAAACTACCATTTCATATTTTCAATTTTGTTTTGAATAATCATTTAGAGTAAAGTTATAGAAAATTTTCATGGATTTGTACATTGAATGTAGTATGTAATTGAATTCGAACAAAAATCTTGTGTATTAAAATGAGGTATTTCTCCATATGTGTGACAGTTACATTAGGAAGATAAATGAAGTTCTTTTGTGACCAAAAAGATTGTTTATACTAAACTTTCTATATCATGTTACCCCGGCCAAAGTCACTTGTCCTCAATCTCCTTCCAAGCAGCGTAATTATAATACACCACATAAACCTTGCTAGGTAAATGCGCTTGCTTCACAAATGGTAGAAAAAATGCCATTATTTTTTAGCATTGTACTCAAATTGATAAGAAATTCGCACATTATATTGTACATTATGTAAACTCGTATACAGAATGAAGATGGTGTTTTTTTAGCGCACGTTAATCTTGAGATTATGATGTTTTAAGCACAGACTCTGCAAATGCAAGTAAAATTAGGTCCTTAGGCAACGGGCTATAAATTCAATGGCATTTGCAAACTACTTTTGTATAAATATGTCGACTTTTTTTTCACTGAAAAATATTTACGTAAAAGTTGTGGTTTTTGAAGCTTTTCATTCTATGTCAATGGTTAAAACCTAATGATTTTTTGTTCTTAGGTGATCATTAAGGAAAATACTGACTGTGCCAAAGATATCAGCTTGGCCAGTATATTCTTGGATGTTCCCATATTGTAACAATACAGCAAAATCCATGAACAATTCATCAATGAATGGCCATAGTGTGATCAAAAACCTGTTTTCCTAGACTCAACCATGCATAGCTAGTGGCGATTCGAAGCAGAGCGAGCGGAAAACTAAATATGCTTTATATCATTGGTTCAAATTCTAACAGCGTACGGTTTATCATTTAAGGTTTGCATGTTATAATGCGAGACGAGTGGAAAAATCAGTTATAAACTGTACTGATTCGTCATTAACCGGGCCAAGGGTTAAACATAGAATAGCTATCAAAGTTTAAGCGTTGGGGCCACCAAGTTCCACATTTACGGAGACTAGGAATGCTAAACACTTGTGCTCCAACAACCTATGTAACAAAAGGGAAGAATTTGGCACGGTGTCAACAAGTTAAGTCACCCATTGGTGGTGGCTGTTGCAAAGAAACCTCTAGTCTGTGGTAAACTTTAACAGCCTCCTCCGGTTTGCCTTATTTAGATACCAGTCTCAATATCTCGCTGCACTTGTATATATTCTCCATACACCAGAGTAACAGTAGTAGCAAACGTTATACTAGGAGTACGATCTCAAGTGATCCGACACACCAATGCTGGAATGTAGATGTGTAAGGCAACACCGAGAATATTGTGTATTAATTGATAGAAAGAGAGAGGCGCTTGATCATTGCCTTTGCCAACTATTTGATGTCCTGCGCTGCCAAGTTGACCACCCAGCAGCACCAGGCAGCAGTAGGAGGCTTGTTACCTACCTTTACATATACGGTCACCGCATTGTGTCCTCGTCATTGGGGGTTAGAAGATGCGGCTTTAAGGCTTCAGAGAAGATGGACAATGCGTCTAGTGCCAAGAAGTGTTCATGCTGCTTTTGATGTAGGAGGAATGGGCATTTGAGGATAGATGTGAATATTGATCAGGGCTGGTGCTGGATTTATTCTTATGCTGTAGGATACATTGACTGAAGAAATTGAAATTTGGATAGAAAGGATTAAAGCATTCACTCATCACTTGTTGGACACTATTTGGATACATTTTTACTGTGATTCAGTGAAAGTTTTTTACTTATAAACAAGGATAGTTTACAGCAGAAGCAGCATTTGTTCATCATTAGTTCAATACACAACAGAAGAACAAACATATAGTTGCAAAGCTACATGCACAGATCAATCTTGTCACACAGTTTACTAATAACAGTGCACTCTACGTAAACATTCGAAACACATCACAACAACAGTATTAATTATTGATTGAGAAGGATAGTGCAGGTACACCATGTGTGGTCTGTCATCCGTGCTGAGTCGTGGGGTGCTTGTGGTGCTCAGTCTCACCCTCACCTCATGCCTCGCTCAGGACACCGGTGGAGACTACTACGCCTCCTGGCAGTCAGCCATGATCGCAGCCATCATCCTCGGCGTCCTACTGTTCCTCGCCCTCATTTTGCTCATCGTGTTTTGCGTGTTGTGGCGGAAGGAGAAGAAAAGAGGTGAGCGAACGATATTTGAACAGTCGTGTGTCATTTCAGATTATAACTGTATCAAAATTTGCGTCTATGGGCGTATGAGTTTTGGTGGCATTGTTATTCTTGCATTTTGGGGGCGGTAAACTAGTTGTAGCAAGTGTTTTGTTTTGTTTTTTAACTGACGTTCGACAAAAAACACATAAATCTACTATTCGGCCATTTTTTATTTTTTTGATATAAAAAGTTCAGTTCATTTAATATTTCCAGTTTACACAGCTTTAAGCCAGATCATTTTATGTTTACATAAAAACATTGAATGGGATTGGATGCATTTTTTAGAAATCCTTGTTAACGTTATTACCTTTATTATTTTTGTAAGATAATATTTTTATATGATAAAAAAACTGGTCAGTATTCAATAATGAAAATATGTCTGTGTCAGGTATTTTAATCTCAATGACTGCTGTTATCTTTCATATAACGCATATAGTTCATCTATGTGGGTAAATATGCTTTATTCAATCGTTTAAAGGAATAATTTGCATAAAAATCTTAACGAATCCATTATCTTTTAACATAAATAATCATTACCAAGACCTTAATCATTCAATTGTATACGTGTTTGGGAAAAGGCTACCGCAAATTCTATGGCTATGAATTTCCTATTTAAAAAGTGGGTTACATCAGTTTATTCTTCTATTATAACATAATAAATGGGTAGTTTATGTTTCTTGTTGATTCTTAAGCTTATGTATAGAGGTTTCTTCAGCTAAGCAGGGATTTCAATATTAGAAGGTCTTGTGTGGTATGAGACTTAAATGTGATTCAAAGAAACATTTTCAAATTGGAATGATAGCACCCCTTAACATTTTTCCTAATCAAATATTACTGGTGTTAAATTAGAGTGATTAATGGCTGTTGGCAACTGTTTTATTTTACTTCGGTCTCTACAAAAATCTATTTTTAATTCAGTCGTTTTTGGCATTTTCAAACTCATTAAGTATGTTCATATTCTTGTTGCTCTTATTTATCACTAACTTAATGAAGTAGAAAAACATCAAAGGAAACGAAGTACATGTAGAAAAATATTGTGTTTCGCACTGTATGATGCAACTTACGAGGAAATAATGATGTTTTTTGTGATTGCCAAACACTTTATTCAATATACCACTCCTATCTACATAGTAATTTCTCTCCACCCAACTTGACTTTCTGAATCAATTCTTCCAAAAAGAATTTATATTTGAATAGTGTTTAAAAGTTGGTGTTTTCAAGAGATTCACTGCAGGTTTCAAAATCAAATGGTTTTGATAAGTGTTTCCCTGCTTGTATATGATGAGAGATGGACAGAGACAAAAATTAATTACAAATAATTTCCACCTTCAAATGACTATTTTACGTGGTTATGAAAGAAAGACTGAAAGATACGTGATGAAAAATCAGTACGCTTGTGCATTATAGCATAAGGCTATAAGTCTTTCTCTTGGTCACCAAACCACGTTCTTTGTATGTTCCTTGTAAATATTCTGAACTTGGCATTGCAGAAAAATGAACACCCAAAATATCACTTCATAAAACGATCCTTGTAGTGACTTGCTTCATGGAAGAAAAAAAATTTTTTTAGCATAGAAAGACTGTCCTAAATAATGGGCTTCAATTGAATCGTTTCTCATAAAGAAGTGGTCAATAAGTAAAGATGACCATTTGAGACGGTTTCATCGTACTGTAATTTTCCCTGGGAGGTTGCAAAGCTTCCACCACACGTCTTATTCATGGTCATTTCATTGATGGCTTCATAATTTCCAGACATTTCCAACACGTATAATGGCAACAGTTGTTACATTGAAAGGAACCTATAAGTCTGTGGACTTTGGGTTTTGAGGGATTTGAACGCTTATTTCAAGGGTATTTACTGATTTCTTGACTACCTTAGTTTGGTTTTCAATTAGAGTCTTTTGACTTTCAAGTGCGGAATATGTAAAAAAATGTTAATGACACTACATGATTTGTTATAATAGGCCAAAATAGGGCTATATGATTAAGTCAAGCAGTTTTGCTAGATTCCCATGTTAATTAAGTGAATAGAATTCTTTACTGCACGGTTGTAACAACCTGTATTAATTAACTTTGCTTGATGATATAATAATTCCCTTTTCAAATTTCAAAACGTGATTTATTGTATCTTTTCTACCTGGCATTTCTATTAACTGATCACAGCATCAAAAACATTTGCCAAATCACTTTACAATGTATATGTAATTGGGTCATAGTCATACTTGGATTGGATTCTCTGAGAATCTAAAACAGTTAACTACATGCCATTTCCACTCATATTTACTTTTGCAGAAACCCTCTATGGTGTATACAGTGTTATTTTTTAACTAGAGCTATTACATCGCTCAACACTAAGATCCATGATTATTTTTTTAATTTCATGACCTGGACAATGAAGCCTATACATGTACATATACATGTACATTCACATTACTGTGTGAGTGTTACAACGTCATATTTTTCGTATGCCATGTGTGATAAATTTCAGCATATAGTTACATCAGATGCAATGTTATATATACGATAATAAATTTGCGGACTTATTGTACAGCTATATTAATCTTCACTCACATATATGGACATCTAATACTCATCCGGATTAATGATTCATAATGTTAGTATGATACTAATCATGCATATATAGCACTGAATACATGTAAAATATTGCCATTAGATTCTGAAAACTTACGATAGCTGGTATTTATATTTGAAATAATGAACCATGCTACAAAGAAATATTTTTCTACATGAACGAACCATTGAAAGTACGTCAATAGGGACATATGCTAATGTAAATTTACAGAGTTCAAATACATATCAAAAGCAAATGTTTCATGTATTCGAAATAATAATTGAGCCAGTAAAAACGAGTTGACATAGAACCAGTACAATACTACAGAAGGTAATAAAGAGTTCATTCTATTATTATGGCTAAGATAGAATATTTGTTTTGTTGAAATTGTTAATTGTTAAGATCTTTTCATAGTCCGGTTTCTCGGTGCACATTCAACAATATTATCAACAATTTGCACGATGATACTAATTAAACTTCTGTCCACATGTTTTGCTGTTGTTTTTCATGGAATTTACATTTTAATCAAATGGTGTTGTCAAATTTCTCCCCCCTAAAGATTTACGCATGCCACTTTCAGATATAATAAGTATGAAATACTAACACAGGTATTTACACTGATGGGGGCAGATCTGCCAGCTTTTGTTTCCAAATCAGGAGCTTACTGGTTCACTTCAATAAGATTTGCCTCTGAGCAAGATACGTGTAATTCTGTCTTCATGGTTACATGTGAATCTTGTCTCAAGACCTGTAATTTTTGTCCGTATAATTACAAATGAATTTCATGTAGAGATGTCACAGAGATAAATATTTTCTGAAAGATCGCTCCCAGCGTATCAAGTTTTTACATAGACTAGTCAAGAAGTTTTACAGTACAGCCGGTTCAAGAAACGCACGCTCGTTATTTTTTAAAGATTTAAGTGCCTAAGTTTGTAATGATTCAGTTGACAATGTCTACAGTTGAGACTTTATTCACGTTAAGTGCCTATTTGAACAGGCTGAGAGTATCACTCTCGGATGTTTTACTGTAGGTTTCTCTGAGACAATAATGTCTGTGATCGAGACAATGGAAAGTTTCCTGCTGGTGTTTCAAAGTAGTGATCATAGCATCGCCTGGGAATTACAGTCATTATGCTGAATTGGCAGGTACATGAATGTGCATTGTTGAGCTTTACGCAATTATCATTAATAGCACTTTCCCCTCACTGCATGTATGTATTATAGATGGAAACCTCTCCCCAGGCAACCTCTCCCCAGGTAGCTCTCAGCACCCAACTGCTAAAACTCCATTAGGCATCATTTACTTAGTTTTGAATTAGTTTTGAACTTTTTATTATCCTTCCAAGTTTTCTGAAATTCACACATTTCTCATTTGGCATTGTTAATATTCACATACTGTTGAATTTCAAATGTATATTTAGATGTCAATAAAGTAATTTCTTCGAACACCTATAGTCTGTCAATCAATCGTTAGGTATGATGATATTATCGTAACATAAGGTGCACCTCCGTATAAACAGCCGCCACAATTTTGTTATTACTTTACTTATCGAAATTTAGGCCAAACAAATGTCAATGTAATTACATATTCAATTAAAAACCCACCCCATAATATAAATCTATAGTTATCTTTCAACGTAAAGGCCTATCTGGGTGTATGCATGGTCGGATCGATATTAAGTCACATCAACATCAACAAAGTAGTGCTTCTGTGGCTGAGTTGGATTAGACGCTTGAAGGTCATGGATTCTATTCCGGGTCGGGTCCGGTGGTGGGTGTTGAGCAAACTCATCCCCAAGGAGTTGCACACAGCTTTGTGGCACCTACATGTTAATTAGGTACAGGTTATTGGGTCAAAAGATTATGTGAGCGATTTTGTGAGTGACTAGCATTGTGTGCTGAATGTGCTGCCGTTGCAAGTATGTGCGAGATGATCACTTCTTGATCAACAACTGTAACAATGACCTAGTGTAAAATTTAAAGTCATGAGAACAAGACTTGGATCACGACTATATAAACCACAACATTTATATTTGCGTTTACAAAAGATCAACAAAAGAAAGAATAACTGTTACATGATTAAGACCAAAATTGGTGTTCACTCCTGTAACATTCATAGAGGAGTTTTTGAATGTTAAAAATGTACTGATATATCTAATTACATCTTAATTCTATGCATAGGAAATTGTTGAATGGCCTTCTACTTACAGATAGTTTTCATAAGGATAATTAAAGTTATAGATTAACCATCGAATAAAAGACATTGCTAGTCAGCGACCAGGAGTTAATTATAGGCATTTTCTTTGGGCCATTTGTCTAATGAAAGAGGTGCCGCTATTAATTGATTAAACGCTCCATACTTATGCAGTGCTAATTAATTATGTGTGAAATTCTCAACTTTAATCTTTAAATTGGTTAGGTAAGTATTCTTTAGTTTGCTGCAATGATCTTCAAAAATGAGAAAAGCGAAGACTTAACATTCCAGACATATATGCACTAATTTGTTCATTGTGTGTTAATTATACCGTAGTTCTGACTGGTTAGGAGTTCAGCATGTTCTTACATTGAACCTTTACACAACTGTAGATGAATGGAATGAAGAGTATCCTAAAAATATCAGGATCCAATAGTATACGTAGATAGATCTATTATATGCTTCATGTGACATTATCAAAACAAACTCTTATCTATGATCACACAATTGTAAAGCCATAAAAGGCTAAACTTAAGAGAAAAATTTATGATTTGGATTGTTCTGTTCATTTTATCGCTATAAATGTTTTACCACTGACCACTGATGTGTATGCTTCCCATGAACTAGCATTTTCAATTCTTTCCCGTGACATTTGACACATGCTCATCTAATACCATTTTAGGAAGTGATAAACAATTCTGATGTTTGACATTTATGACTGAATATTTCTGGTAATGAAAAAAAAATGCATATTTACAAGTTTACCAAAATAAGGCCTACCCAGTAGCCCTCTGCTTGCTGATTTCAGCCAGGGCCAGCTGTTTCCAAATTTAGTTCACAGCATGATGGGGAGGCTACTTTTAGTAGGGTGCCATATTACCAGCAACATATGTAGGGACAGCTGCCTTTTGTTGTTTCCGACCCCTGAGGCCCCCAGGAAAATGTTCATGATATTCATTAACTAATATTCATACTCTGCTATGCAGTATGTATGCGCTGGTGGATTGAGTAAGGGTGTGAGGGATTGCAGCCACTCATCCCGCCCTAACATCTTGAGGTGAATATTCTATGACGGTGCCCCTCATACCGGTAATCCAACTGAATCCAAATATTCCTCATGACTCTGCTCCCCTCATAACTACGTACCGGGATTTATAGAGACTTTGCTAAGACATTGCCCTGTGTACACAATTGTATTGAGCGAATGTGAATTTACTGCTTAGTTGACTAGTAGGTGTTAAATTTCTCATTGCAATGTGTACATTTGTTTGTGTATATATGGCTAAATATGTCACTTATACGTTGATGGTATGTGCCCTTGAACCAGTGACTAGCTTTTATTGTTGTCGATCAAGTTTTCAAAGAACTCAAATATTTGTAACTGTTGAAAATGAAAATTTAAATAAGATGAATCTCGTCTGTAGCCTTTTAAGTTTGCTAGATGGATCAATGTAATTTGAGAAAACAGAATTCTGAAGAAAACTGGCAAAGTCAAAATGAAGCTATTGACATAGCAGATTGAGGGTATAGAACATGGTTTGAATGAAACTATAGAAACATATTAGAATATCAGTGTTGTGTTTGCTGACGTCCAGTCAGATTTGGTAATATTTTTCTATATATCACTAAATTTAAAGTAGTTAAATGCTTTACCAAGTGAGTGAAATCAAAGTGACAAATAAAATTGCGCACTTGTACATGGTGTTCATCTGGTTTGATTAATTAGAACATTTTCAATGAAACAAGCTGTTATTCAATGACACATTGAAAACAAAACATCGTACAAAACACATCACAAATTTATCATGTTCAATAATACAACATTTACGCATGTGTGCGTTATTCAAGTTGATGTGAAGTCATTGAAAGCCATGTAAAAATAGTTTGGCACGGGTCATTCAACCTGAGGAATGCATACATTAACCCGGTATCATTAGATCAACTTAATATATCTCACATTTGTACTTGTCATTGTTCTCTTAACGTTCCCTTGCTACCTTCTTTACGAGCCAAAGTGTCAAAAGGTGATTTATACCGACCAAAATAAATGGAACTGGTTAATGTATATATTGCTACAGAATGCTCTAACGACATGACAATTTCATCCAGGTAATTGGCAGATACGATATGACTTTCACAGAAACTCTGCAGGATGTATTCCGTGCTCGCGACAAACATTGTTTTGCTCTTCAATTTTGTGCTGACAATGCATATATTATACCAGGTTCCTTTGCAGCATTCCTGGTTCTTGAAAAGGAAATACATGAACATGAGTTTGTCACACCAGCTCATGATATGAATTAGAAGTAATCTCTGTGTCGCATCCATTAATTGATTGATAAATTAAGATTAAAAAAGTAAGATTATATGCTGAATAATTTAATACATAATTAACAGTTCATTTTGCCTTAAGCCGAGCATACAATCATTGCCTTTTTTACCCTTTAAATTGAAGTTGAAATCATTGATAATGACATAAGATTTTAAAGGTTATGCTCAGTGGCTAAACAAGTATGCTTTCACAGAAGCAATATGATGTAATCTGTGCATTCTTAAGGTTTCTTTTATTTAACCAGCGTATTAAAATATCTCGAGAAATTTAAATGCCACTCAATAACAGGCCAGCTATAAACCCATCAAAACACGTGAATGTAGAAATGTCAACGGAATGATTTTCGTCAGACGTAACTTGCACGGTGCACGTAAGAAGTCCCCTTTCTCTCCCATGTTAAATGTGACGTCTGTCATTTGAAATCCGCAGTACATCTGGCAAAAATCATTCGTTTATGCAATATCACGTGACTCGTGTTTTAATTAACAAGACGGCATGGTATATTTAAATATGTAATGAATATTAAATGCATTGAATATACATGTAATTGTTATTTTCCTTACACTAGCAATGGGAAAGGCATTGTTCATAGATACTGTATTTTACAGAACAACATTAATTTTGGTTGAGCATTATCTTTTAAAGGTGACATTAGCCTGAGTAATTTTGTGAATGTTTAAAACATGGACATTCCAATCACACATGTTTAGTTTGAAAGAATTTGGTGCTCGAGAACGTTCTCTTCACACCTTGCATTTTTTGGAAAGGGAAAAGAGTTAATTTAACTGCAACAGAATATGGACATCCAACCCCCTAGATAACCTTGGGGCATGAAAATGTGTCAAATATACCAGTAAAAACATTCTTTTGCCAAAAAAAAAACTACTGAACCATGAGATGGAGGATTTGGTGACAGTCACCTTGGACACCTTTTCTATCAATAAACACCCGGTAGATGCTATTTTTATTTCACCCAGATGTCTTGACCAATCAGAATGTTGTTCATCGTTGGTAAAAGTTTGTTTTTTGTTGCATACTCATTCCCAAATATGATAATTACTCATACCTTTGAGCAAATGAGTGCAATCTAAACATTCACAGGTTGTTGCTAACTAGGGGTTTGCCCTCTCGGTTACATTTGAAGGGATTTGGTAGGCCGTGGTATTAAGGCCTGTTCAGCCCGTGCACCTACCAAACAAGGAATTACGTAACTGCCCCCCAGGCACCGGGGGCCTGACACAGGACGAAATACATACTATTAAAAGTCGCTTTTGAACCAATTACATAATGATATTGATGGTTGATGGTTGGGATAGACAGTTGGCTGTTATGCCATATTTCCTGGGAAATCTGTAGGGATTATGTACATCATACGTTGAGTCATACATTCCCATCAATATATTTTCAAGCGTGTGTTTGACGTTGAACATTAATGAGAAGGTATAGTATACTAGGTACATTTGTATATCAAATGGCATCATGATATACTATTGGGTAATAATTGGAAACTATGATACGTTCCCATTTGTTGCAAAATTTTCACCGTTGATTCTGTAGTATTTAAAAAGTGAACTGACATAACAACATAATTTTGCATTTGGCGCATGTCAAGAACACCTCATATTTTTTATGCGTGTAAATGGCAATAAATATATTCTATCGAACAAAAAAATTAAAAAAGTCTTTCTTTTTTTATCAAAGTGCATTTTGTACTTGTGGAAATATTGTAGTACATGTAGTCACATTCTGATTATGATTGTAATGTGAAAACAGGTTACATTTGTGGTGCTTCTAACTGTGGTTTGGCCATAAAACACTGTTACCCGCCATGTAATGTCTCTTGCCAGTAACAAAACAACAAATAAAGACGAATTTTATTTGTAATGTTAAATATCTGTAAATCATTGTTAGAAGATGTGGCAAGGAATGCTATAATAGCTTTGTATGTCATTTTGTTAGGAGCCTACATGACAAAACCTAATATTTTATGAGCGTTATAAGTAAGAGAAAGAAATTGGACTGTCTTCTTGGCAACACTCATGAATTTATGTTCGTTCATCTATATGAATACGCTTTAAATTGTGCCGAGGTGAATGTGGAAACTTTTGAATCTAGGATGCTTTATAAGTTGTAAAGCAAATTTTTATTATGTCTTAACTAAAAAATGACTTCTAAGAGATACCGTATGTGTAAGCATCATCTGAAGCATGGAATGATTGGTACAAGGTACAATGTACATGCATCTGGATTCATCATAGAATACGGCAGTATACACTGATTCCTGTCTTTGTTGCGACATTTTGGGAGATGTTCTCACTGTTTCAGGCTCTGGCAAAAATATAGAATTCCAATATGAATTTACATATACATTCCATGTGATGACCATAGATAATGCGATCTACATACCGGTATCTATGTCATTGATTTGTGTCCAAGTATTTTCGCATAGTTTTCCTATGTAAACTTACGAATCTGCAATTCATATGAAGACTTCACGAAATCTAGTCCTCTGTTGGCATTTTAGTATTTATGTATCTTATCAAATACTACTACATTAGTTTTGATATTTTGGGTTCCTTGAATGGGTTGTTGGTGGAGGTTTGTAGGGGCTGGGGGGGGGTATAAGGGTTCCCAATCTCCCGTCTCCCAAACCCTTATAACCCTCCACCAACATACATAATTAAATTAGTCTAAAGGACCCCATGAATGAACTACACGTGTTTCGAATGTGAAAAGCTAGGAAAGTTAAGATATTAATTAAATTATGAGAAAGCCTTTGAATGTATGTCAGTGTGATATGATACTTCTTATGAAAAAAAAGTCATGCAGTATATCTTATACCACTCTAAAAAGGTACAGGATTGAATTCCAACATAAACATATATTCAAAATACAAGATTTCAAGCAGAAAGAAAAATAGAATTCAACTAGTAAATGTAGCTTAATAGGTTAATGGTTTTGTCAAGACGGAAAAAAACTTCTTTTGTATTTGGGGTCCCACTTGGTCATTATCAGGGAGTCTGAGGCATTTGGTGATCTTATCTTCACCAACCAACGTGATTGGCGTTATTAGGGCTGTTCCTAATTATGTTTTGGGGTAAGGGGCTACTCTTTCAATATTCAGGGACGGGCCTTCGTTTAAAAAATGTAAATGGAAAGAAACCATTGGTGTTTGAACTAAAATTTTTGTAAATCATAATGTGAAAAATAAATCTTTGTATCTTAGATCATTTGAAGAAAAATTGTTCCAGATGAAAAAATCAAGGCCCCTTGCCTCTGAATATCTAAGGACCAGTCCCATAGCATTTTTGATTTGCATTTTTGAAAGGCTGAATGTCTAAAAATACTGATTTTTAAGTGAGTCAAAATGATTACTAATCAAAAATTGCATTGTGTTATAAGTGTAAATTCTATGTGACTTATTTAGCACATAACCTTGCCTCTCTTGATTCTATTGTTGTATACATTCACGTGTAGACATTCGAATAACCATTGGATAAATTTCATTGATAAAGAATGGGATAATAGCTAGCTATTGTCGTCTCCCACATTCCTTCCCTCCCACAGCTACCCAGGTGCCAATAAGTCGTTACAAGTTGACCACATGCATGATTCAGTATCCGGCTCTCAACGTAATTGACTACCTTAGAGTGGGTGAATCATGGTTAAGCGGGGCTTCTTCTGAGAAAACTGGCCCCCTGGCAGCTCCTGATAGCAGACTCTCGTCTGTAGATTCAGCCATGCCTTTATTTGCAACTTCTCTATACTGAAGAGCTACTGTCCTAGTATGCCAGCCAGGGATCAAGGCACCAGAATCTGGCAGACATTCTGGTACCTGCCCATAGGCCACCCTTGGCAGATCTTGGCAGATGCTCGAGTTCCTTGAAAGCAGGTCTGTGTGCGGAATGCACATGCCCTTCATCCAACTGTACCTTGTCAAAATTATGAATTATGGGTGTGGCGGAGGCCACCTCCTGGATCTGCCACTGAAAAGCACTATCTATTGAGAAAGGCCATTAATCGCATTTTTAGCTGCTGCCCAATCTCTTTGTTGTACTTTGTATAACAAATAAATATGTTTAAACCAAGCTCATTTTCATAAATTTTTTTTCCAGCAAACAACTACAGTCCTGACATCCCGAGTCCATCAAAACAAAGTACAACTGGCCACTCAAATCCGGCGTTCAACAAGGACGTAGAGGCTGGTGTTTCTTCTGCACCTCGACAGCAGAACAATAACAAAAGTAAGTCCAAACTCAATTTGAACGAGGCTTAAGACTATTTACATAAAGTTTACTTGTCGCTGTCAATTTAAAATGCAAAATGCAACTGTTAATTACTCTATTTCAAGTAACTGTTGTACAGGCCTGAACATATTAGGGGCAGAAACTGTCTCATTTGTGTAAAACACTGTCTCAAATTATTATGTTGTTGATGAATGTAATGCTTCAACATTTTCGTTCAAACGAAACATTTGCTTCATCCTGGGGTTAAATGTCCTATGATCTAAAGAACTAGATGTCACTGTCCTCTTGTTGAACTTAAATCTAACCATATACTAGTAGTTTGCCATTATCGGTCACATTCCCTTCCCCGCCACCACCATTTCTCAATCCTTGACCTCTAAATAGCGGTACAAGCAGACATAAAACCAGTCATTTCGTGAATCATCAAGACCACGTATTTTTTTCTGAAGAACTTGATCAGAGATGTCTGTAAACCATTAATGTCACATTCGCAGACATGGTTCATTATTACTGTGATCACGAGGTGTAATCAAGATGGTACACTGGGTTTGATTGGATGTGACAAAAAGGTGAGATATCATCGTGGCCATTTCAAGTTCTATCCCATGCACATAAAATACGTTGTGATGGTCGAGAATGGCTTTCCTGTTGCATGGATAGGCATACTAGAGTTACTAAGTGTACATTTTACATGTCCAAAGATTTTGCATGGGATCAAGAGTCCAAGTACAAGTACGTCAAATCCTTGTACTTGCAAGTAATGTATTTGCAAGTACTGTACTTGACAAACAGCTCTGATGCATTCACAATTGCAATAGCTTGTTCTTTAGCTTTTGCTATCATGATGCTTATGAAAAAGAATGACAACAAGCTGACCATCAACTTAAGTCCTTGTACAGAATGATGTATAAGTAAACATGTGAAAGAATTTTCTCATTATAGTGTTGCTCCTTTAAACATCGATGACCTTCGCAGTATCTCATGCTCTGATTCTTTATCGTTGTTCTCTTTATCTAATGCAGAATGGCTAGATCATCCAATTAGAAAAAGATAATGAAAAATGGTGTAGCTGTTTTCTTTAACTTTTCAAACATACCAACGCATGCATGCTATTTACTTGCGCCACATAATGGTCACGTCAAATTTGATTTGTGAAGTTAAAAGCGAAGACCTTTTTTGTCTATTGAACCATCTTAATGTTTAATAGCGGACGTTTCATCTTATCTGCAAGTAATCTTTGAATTAAAATGGTATCAGCATGGGCCAACAAATCAAAAAACAAAAACAGAACAGCTTGCAGCATTCTCATCATTATCAAGCGGTGTTTGTCAAATTTTTAAAAATAGTCGTAAAGATTTTTAAGTTGCGATTAGAATGTGTCATCTTTTACTAATTATAATGTAAACATGATTACAAGGTTGTTTCAAGTTATTGCTCCAAAAGTTGAAGGATGAACAAGAGTCATATTGGACCCTTGCCACCGATGCAATCAATTTTAAAGTTATTAATAATCACAATCAATTGATATTTCGTTGAAAATTCTGTGAATTATGTTGGCACCAATTGATTATCAGAAGAAAAAAATATACATGTATGTGGAATTGCTTTTTTGATGTTGGAAGTGGGGTGTGGCCTTTTAAAATAATAACTGGTCTATTCCGAAGTAAATATGGCCAAAAATACGCCTTTTATTTTTTCATTGTAGTCCTATATAGGCTGGTCCTCCGGCGCAGTATTAGAATCCAGACTGTTGCTTTTTCAAAAGAATTTGTTCAAATTCTAATAAACACATTCCATGATCACTTCGCCTCCAAGCTAAATTCCCCATTCGCACTTGTGTGAAATAAAACAGTAAATTAAGTAGTTAGAAAATTTAATGATGGAATAAACAACAATTAATGTCATTCACTTTGTCAAGGGCAAGGAATCATAGCTCTGTAAAGGGTTAGTAGATGTAGAAGTTACGCTAAAACTATCACTTACCAAAATGTACATAATGGTGCATAACTCTGATATATAGACTATGATTAGTCACTTTTGCCAAGTTAATTTTCGTTAACTTTATATCTTTTCTAAGCGTTTCTCTCAGATAATGCCTTAAGTCTTAATGGTGGTTTTCGGAGAAAAAGTTTCATCAATTGTATTCCTTTCATTGACCACACTATGTTTAAAAGTTCATTCTCTTCCCCCCTATGATGGAAATGTTAAACTAATAAATGTCAAATGTCATAAAAAGGTTGTTTGCCTTTTGTGTTCTATAATGACCCAGTGACCTCCCTCGGAATACAAAATTAGCTCACATTATGCTAAGCGGTCAATAATGGGTAAACGAAAGCCCATTTTGAGGACATGAACAATCTTTCTATCAGGACTCTTCACAAAAATGACCATTTAAGTAAGGGTGTGTGTATGTGTTGGTTTGTTTTTCTTTTCTTTTTTTTGTTTTTTCTTTCTTTTTCCTTTTTTTTTTTTTTTTTTTTTTTGTAGTTATCATTTATTTTGGGCTCAGACATCCAGGACCAAATAAATGCATACTTTTAAGGTTTAGTAACAAAAACATCCAAATGGAATCATCAAATGTTAGTTTTTGTCGACAGATCTGTGGTGATGTTTTAATGTTTTACCTTCGGTAGGATGGCAGGTTTACACATGCAGCCATGGCGGTGAATATTTCATCCATAGATCACATATCAGTAATCTCTGAGGAGAATTTCATGGCAGTTACATGCCATTGAAAATTATTTAAAAACAAAACAAAAAATGACATGCGAATTAAACTAGTGAAAAATACTATTTGTTGATTTGTGTGTGTATTTGAAAATATGTGAACTAATAAAGTTAAAGTATTTTGATTGATAAGATAAGTAGTTCATGACCCTACAGTCCAAATCTTCATAATCTGCACCCATGACCATTACCCTCTTTTTCAAATAAAACCTACACCAACAAGAATACTACCTGGTATGTAAGACGACAGAATGTTTTCTATGTAGTAACCCTGAACTCATCTTCAAAGTTGATGTCAGCCTATGTATGGTCTGTCAAATATTTCATTTGATGTCTCGAAAAAATGCATATCAAGCCATACACAAATTTGCTACAATCTCTATAAATCATCTCGGTCAAGTAACTGGTCTGGCTTTCTCTTTTCGTAGATATGTGTTGGCCTTGCGAGGGTACCGAATAAATTGAAAATGGTGTTAGTATTGGTATGGAATAGAGATGGTTTAGTGTTACCATAAACTTATTCTCTCGTGGAAAGGTGTAGATAAATAAAAGAATGCATTGGCCATGTTATCATCTCAAATTACAGATTAACTTCAGCATTTCCATAAGAGTTTAGCATGTCTAATGTAGATTGATTTTTTACCCCAGTGTTTACAGTGGTATATACCCCATTAATGGTGTCTGTTTGCTCATTATGAAGGCAGGCAGCCAGTTTGTCCAGTTTGTTACCTCTCTACACATTGCACTGATTGAGTTAGGGTGCAATTTGGTGTGTCAGTTGAAAATGACCAAATTGAGCCAAAATCACATGGACCCAATTGAAGCATATTTGGGTCCATTCCATAATCTGGTCCATGTTTGACCCTTCTGCATGTCACACAACTCGCACTTTATAGTTTAGCAGGGATGTGCCACTGATAAGAGGTACCATTTCAGGGTTGCTGGTATAGGAGTAGGTCGACATTTTGTCAAATTTGTATGGAAGTGGGTCACATATTTTGAATTTGAAACAGAAATGGGTCAACATATCGATTGTGTACACTAATTTCAAGTTACTTGATCGTAAGAAAATTGTGCATATTTGTTTACTCCATCTCCTTTGATATGTCAAACTTGAAATACATGATGCGTTTGTTAACACAACATGAACTGTTTTTCTTTCTTATTCTATTTATAAAAATTGGTCAGATATAGAAATGGATCCTAGTTTTTGGCAATGCAAGGTATAGAAATGAGTCTACTTCTGGATGTTTTGGTTGCACCCCTATATCCACTTTTAACCTCAAGACCCCCCTGTTCTGTACAAACTCTGTAGTTCCCAACTAGTGTACAGAATCTAAAATGACTGTGCACCATTTAGTTATTAAATCAGCATTTAAAATACAGGACCGTTTTGCGGTTACCACAATTAAGACACAAAAAACATTTCCATGAAATTGAAAACAGTTATTAACTATCATGTTTCATTTAATTTCATGCATTATTTTAGAATTATTTTGTGGTTTTCAGGTCATGCAGGGTACGTGCAGTGCAAAGAATTCGTCAGTCCCATGAAAGAAGTAAGTTGAATTTTTTTTTTTTTTATTGAGCTTCAGCGTGCTTGTCATAACACTTTGTGATCCAAGCTACAGCATTATTCAATGTACAAAACAAAGCTTCCTATATCTACTCAGTTTTCTCATAAATTAATTCATTGTCTCTTTTGTCTGTAATAGACAACAGTCTTAAAATGATGTATTGAATGAAATGAGCAAAATAACTGTGACCTGGCATGTGTGAGGTTTTATTTCAATATTAAAATTAAGAGATGAAAGATGTATACCGGGTAAGATAAAAAATTTGAATGATTTTGTTTTTTATTAAACACAGATTAAAGTGAAAATTACTATTGAGATTCCAAACGCTTCACACAAAAAAGTCCTTATCATTAATAACAGAGACAAGTTAATTGGTGTGGAGATCTTGTCCAATTTGAAATTTGCAGAATATTATACAGATATAAAAGATAGATATAGGTGTGCTTCTTTTATTGAGTTGTCACTTATCAGGGGTGCTCATTTGACAAAGTGGTTGGTGTGCAGGGCACTTTGCTGCTGTACCGTGACTTTTCAGAAATGGTCACTGATCATTAATAACAACGGTTGTTGGCCACATTATAGACCATTTCAAGCATCAAGATTGAAGAACGAGTCAGTTAATCAAGAATTGGTCAGTTTATATGTTACTTTGGTTGGTGATTTTGGCCGGTTTCTCCATTATCATAGACATAAAGATACCATCAGTGGTGATTTCAATGAAGAAGTATTAACTTTTAAATCATGCTTAAAACTTCATGAATTAACAATTTTCCGTATTCCCAAAAGTGCAACCTATTAACTGTCAAGCGCTTCGAAATGCAGTTTCAGATCAATGCAAGAATGCTTTTAAGTTTACGATGTATTTTCCTTTTTAATTATAAGATTTTATGATATTGAATAGGAGATAGTCACCTCAAATTCCCACAAATCTTGTGTAGAATTTCATTCAACATCATGGGGCTTCATGATCAGATAGGGAAAACTGAAATTGCAAAGATCATGTAGAAGATGGAGTTTTCATTGTGCCTTTATGATCGATATGTAGTTGAATACATGATTAGAAGGTCATGATCTGAGTCCTGTTGGATGGTGCTTGTTGATAAAACTTTTCCCAAAATGTTTGTACATTCCTGTTTTGTACAGGTCTGAAAAGTGATTAGCAAGTTTGCACTAATAATTAGCCACTACTATATCAGGGAGTTGAGAAAGGCATATAGACAGTAGGGTTTTAAGCTCATACATGCATACTAATACATTTGTCATATTTACTCTAAATAGTACATTGTAACATTTAATTCCGACCTTAGAAGAGATTATTGGTAAATTGCTTCAAGAAGATTTCATTGTAGGATTTTCAGGTGTTTCCTAGTTCAAAGTAGACACAAAGCCTCATGTTAACTAAATGTACTCTATGACATACATGTACTTCCATCTCTGATGTTAACTTAAAAAGTCGTACATATGCACCGATTGTTACATCTTGTAATAAAGTCATATTTTAAAACCCTAACCAAAAGTATTTGTGTTTTGTAAAGAGCAAAATGATCCCATAAACTTCCTACATATTAGTATCAGTACATGAACTTTTCCACAACAATGGTGAAGATAAACATTGATATGTATAACAGAAATAGTCTTCACCATATTTTTTGTTGAAATATCACCTGTACCATCAAGTAGCCTGAAGGGTCACCAGTTTAACCCTTGGCACTAGACCATTGCATGACTGGTCCTCAAATCAAAGCGCATTAAACACATTTCTTAAGATGCGGTACTTTTACAGTGGACAGAAGGCTGAAGAAGGTGAAAAAGTCAGTCAGTTACCCTCAGGCTTATAGATCGTTTGATCAGTTTTTAATTATCATAATAATATCATAATAATAAATCACAATAGTTGATCATTCAGGTGGCCCATAAGTGAAAAATTTACACCAGGCAACTGGTCCTTATAAGCCAGATGGAAGTAGGACACAATTGTTTTTAATGTGTTGAAACAATTCTAGTTGACCTAAAACATCTGTTGTGTATTGGGCTGTCCCTTTCTTATCCCATCATTTTGCAAGAGTCCTGCTGAGCTGTCGCATATTCAGGTTTGATGCCTGCATATAGCACAACTGAGGTTATACGACTTCTTTATTGTGGGTTCAGAATAATGACAAGTGGTGCCCCCTTTGCTTGTACAAGTAAGGTACATGTAAGTGGTCTTGACCAAATCACCCTTGTTAATGTATAATACTATACAATAACAGAATAGTTATGTAAATATGGGAATATTTTTTGTATTCAATGATCATCTACAGCACCCATTGATGTTTTTAAACTTATAAAAACGAGAGGTTTAATTTATATTCCATCTGATATCTGTAATAGATTCTTTCAAACAAATTAGAAGTTTGTGAATGTTGAAATCCTATCATTGCCCATATTGATGACTATAATAGATGAATAATCGAGAATAGCACTGGCTGATTCATTTCATTCACGTGTTATGATACGTTTTTGATGTTATGTTCATGTTATATCTTCAATCTATTGTATAAATCAATTGAGATATTTTGAAGAAAATCTAATAAAGATGATAAGAATGCATTCCATAATTTGTTGGATATATGCGTTTAACAGACAATAATAATACTTTGGCCTTTGTGGTTAAAGGCCATGCGAAAATAAACTGTATAACTTAGAATAAATCGTCATAATAAAGTGGTTTTCCTCGTAGGGATAATATTTGTGAATGAGCTTGTAAAAATTCTTTTGAGAGTTATTGTCTGCAAATTTACGTTTTCATTTGATTTCATGAATGGTCTCAAAGCACATGAGGTTTGGAGAGAATTGACCTGATTAGCTGTTTTCCTACGCAAATTATTAGCCCAATCAGACGACATTACAATCGTGACCTCAGGTGTCCATTGACAGAGACCTCATGATTTAAACCCTTATTTTCCCAAGATTTTAAATACGCACACATTATATAATTAATGAATCTGTCAGAATTTCTTCAGCTAACAACACTGACCCAAAATCATTCATCTCCAGGTCTACACGAATCATTTTTCATGTACCATCTTCATCTTGTATAGTTTTGTGTTTGTTCTCTGTTCTGTCACAACAAAGTTCAAGAAATGATGATGTTCTATGTGTTGGCACCACTGCTGGTCATTGATGTGCTAATGGCGTGATTTGTTGGACACTGACGAACATTACTTAAGTTTCATCAGTTACGCATATTATGTGCTGCGCTAGTGTCGTCGTAACAGGTGCAATCCGTATGTGCAGGGTCGTGTAAGACAAAGCCATAAGTGTGAGCGACGTGTGCCTTGATCCTATTAGATGCTGGCATCGGCCCATTCAGACATCTTAGAAGCCAAGAAAAGATGAAAAAGTTATGTAAATTTGATAGCCACAATTTAGAAGAAAGAAGAACATTACACAAGATTTATTTTTGAACAAAGAGCAGGACATTTTGGGTTGTAACGGGTTAATTTGAAAAGCATTAGCGCTAGCAAGCTAGCCAACTGGTGCTGTAATAGTACTAATTTACTGTACTTAAGCTCATTTGTAGAAAAATGGAACAGGAACAAGAAGTTTATTTTGAAAGTGGAAAGTCACACTTGTTATTGTTGCAAACATTTTTGTTTGGTTGATAGCTTGTAAATGAACAAATTTTTAGTGAAGTTGCAGCTAAAGCCCACAACAAAACCACCACCACCTAATACCTGTATCACATCAACCTGTAGCTCTAGCACCACAGCATGTAGTTCTAGAAAAGCAAACTATAGCTGTACCACCAGTAACTGTAGCAGCATATCTTATAGATATAACATCACAATCTATACCTCTAGCACCTAGAATCTATACATAATTCTTTAATTATATTATGTTATATCGTATGCTATATTCAATTTATACATAATTCTTCATTTCTTTATTTCTTATCAAGTGTATTATATTATTATAGATGTACTATTTATTTCATATCACTTATATACTTCATTGCTTTCATGTTTGTTTGGCGTCACATTTATGTATTGATATTAAGGTGACAAATAAGTCCAGAAGGGCTGGGTATTTCACTATATAGCTATTTATGTATTTGAAAATGTAAAATACTTGTCACTATAATAAATAAAATCAATCAATCAATCACAATCTATAGCTCTAGCACCATAGCACTATGATATCGCCATAGCCTCAGCTTATAAGTGTAGCCTACTGATTCAGCCCTTCAATCTCAAATCACATTGCAAATCTATGTATTAGGCCATAATCATTATTCAACTCTCCAAAGGCCCACCCCTTTGTAAGCCCCCACCCAAAAGTTACCCAATATTTCAAATTTCAAACCAAATACACATGTACATGTGTAAGTACCACATAAAATGACCATTTTTCACTCTAAAAGGCCATGGTGGCTTGGATGGTCAAGTACACAGTATTGTTTAATATATATAAACTACTTCATCACAAGGAAATATTGAGATAGGTTTCTTATCTTAAGTTTTAGGTGCTAAGTACATGTCACATGCTTACATGTAAGTAACCGATTAGGATGCACCTGCCAAGTATTAGGATATTGTGTGTTCAGAATGATTAGTAGCATCTGCCAAACACCAATGCCTTACATGAAAGCTTGGGTAAATTATGTCAACCATGCGTCTTTGTACATACAGGATCTTATGATTTATGCGAGCAATGTCAGCTGTCAATGTAATTGTTTCCCAATAATGTCCTATCTCAAATACAACCATCTTTGAATGCTTTAGGTAATAAATGTTTGTGCATTGGGAAAAGCACATTATGGTTCAAAAGTGTGGACTATTTTGCTTTACCTCCAAATAAAAAAGCCAAGGTTTTAACCGTGAAGAAAAATTACATAGCAATTTAAAAATGACTTCTAATATATGAAATATTTCACCACAGATTTGTGACAATAATAGCTGGTTTTGGGCACGGAATGTGTGAGCTAGTGTTGTGGGAACTAAAAAAGCCACTGTTAATATTCGATTGTTGTATTAGTACAAAGTACACTACATAGGTTGATTTCAAGGTGTTTGAAGGTCCATGATGTCCAAATTTTATTAGGTACAAAAAAGTTCATATTCTACAATATTACTAACCAAAATTTGACCAAAAAAATTAAAGTGGGTGGGATCATAGGTAAAAAAATCAAAAAATCAGAAGCACATCTGGGCATGTGTAAAACAGGGCCTACTGAGCAAAAATTTTTGACTAGCAACACCCTCAGAATGAGGAATATTTAGGGCCTGCCCAAATAAATTTAGGATTTGATTGATTGATTGATTGATTGATTGATTGATTGATTGATTGATTGAGCTATGTTTATAAAATGAAATCACCAATAACTTTTGCAAAAACTGTGCATGTTTTAATTTCATTTTTGCTTGATTCTTTCATTGTGTAAATAAGTGAAATAAATCAAATGCATCTGTCAAAAGATTCTGAAATCATTACTTTTATTCCACTCCTTTCCACCTTATCCATTTACTAAAACAGTTTTTTTTTTCTTTCCCCAGATCCGTTGAATGATTTCTCCTCCTTGCTTGGAATAGGGATTCTTACAGACACTTCTCCACTTCAACTTTTGTTAACATTTGCATGCGAGATGTCAAGTTTAGCCTAATGTTTCATTGGCATTGAAACTATTGGGTTTTTGATGACAGACATATTGTTAACACATTCTGCATTATAGCTTGTCCATTATTAGTTTTTAAAACTTTTAATTAGAACATGTAATTAGCATTTTTTCATATTCTGGTAAGGGGATGAAATGGAACTTGTGTATATAGACTTCCTAACTTACAATTTGTTGATATGGATAATTATGTAGAGGATTACAAAAATAATTCATCAGCTGGACTCTAAGAGAAAATTCATCAATGTATCCTTCTTCCATCCATCAGCTGCAAGTATATGGATATTTTTCGAATGTTCTGAGATTATTTTGAGAAAAGTGTGTGACATCCAACCATGTATTTGTAGTAAAAAGGATATTTCATCATTTGTGGTACATTTATTGCATATTTTTGTACAAAGATCCTTTTTTAAAAAAACAAAATATGGTTATTGTCTATGTATGCAGTGTCTTAACAAAAAATTGTGCATGTAGATTTTTGCTCTTTGAATAGTATTTAACAATATGATTAACAATTGCAATGTTTCATCCTTTTTGTGCACCATTTTTGATATTTGATATCTGAACATGTGTTGCAAAATTAAATGAAAGCTAGTTAACACCTACCTTTATCATGATGATTATTTGTCTGTTTTGCATAAACAAAATTTTTAAATCAAAGATTTAACTAGATAATGCTGTTCCCATTTAATTCACAGTTGGAAGCTTACATTTATTCGGTTATAGAAATAAAGTTGTTTATGTATGTATATAATTGAAGCACTTATTTTACTTATATGAGATATTTTTCATTTTATTTAGCAGCTTTGTTACACATGATGACATACCACTGTGTTCCTCTCATTATCACTAAGTTTATCTGTTTTTTAATATCATTTTTATTACACAAGCTTCGACGCCAATGTGTGTTCTATGATTTTGCACAAAATATTTTAGTTATTTCATCACCTGAGTTGAATCTATTTTGTATTGTTTATGGGTTATATCCCAAAACTCTGAAATCATTCTACCTCTTGTTCTATTTATGCTTGGAGGTTATTTTTATGGGTTGTTTTCAATGGAAAATGTGCTTATATGATATTATACCTATTTTTACATACTTGGATTGTATCTTTTATATGAATAAAGATTATTTTATATAGATTTTCCCTCAGTTTTATTTGAATTTGTAAGATACCAACACCAAATGATGAGATTTTTGTGCTGTAAAAACAGAGTGTGAAGTTAGGGTCTCATTTTTCCGATTTATTCCTATTTTTACATGATTTTCAGAACTCTTCCTCTCTTTTGTGTTTACAAAATTTGGAGAAAGTACTTTTAATTACAGGTAAAATATCAGAAGGAAATTACCCTAGAACCCCTTACATATCACAAATAATTCAGGATGGTAAATCTGCAGTAGAATATCTGGCACACCTTGAATCTTTCTGAATTTCCTCTTTGCTGACTATTGTTTATATTGAATTAATTCTTATGTTATCATTCTTTAGAGTACAACTGACTTGACACCCTTTCTAAAATGAAAATAGAATTCTTGCAAGTCTACGTTTTCTTTTGTGCCAAAGGGTTATAATGCCCTGCAGTAACCCCATTCATGAAAGTCACTTCCTGCAAAAAACAAAAAATAAAAATCATCTGCTGTAATGAAATTGATGTGGCAATGACCATGGTAGGAATACGTTTGTGAAAGGTGTACTCCCCAATAATGTCCATTAGTGGACCAGTGCAGGGATTTGTGA
This sequence comes from Streblospio benedicti, assembly GCA_019095985.1. Lineage (NCBI taxonomy): Eukaryota > Metazoa > Annelida > Polychaeta > Spionida > Spionidae > Streblospio > Streblospio benedicti. Next base: position 45,258,830 of record CM032662.1, read on the forward strand.
GCCGTTATTGTTGGGCTTCCTTTCATTCGGCATATTAGAATGCCCTGCAGAACTTTCATATGATCAGGTTTGATGCCTGCATAAGGCATGACTGCTACCAGGTGGCACTGTCATAATGACTATTGTCTCCCTCACCCTTTTGCTTGTACAAGAAGGCTTAGAGATCTTGTATGAATGACTCTTGTTTATAGAATACAGCACAACAGTGCATAAGGTTAGATGATAGTAGAACGCTTGATAATGTATTATAAGTGGAATGACAAGATAAGAACCAAAAAAGTAGTGAATTTCTTGATCCATCTAGTAAAGCCTGCGAATAGATTTAAAGAATGTCAGTTGGAAAAGACATTAAAATGGCGAAGGTGATATGTGTTTAAACGATACGTTGAAAAAAGGCATATATAGGTCATGAGGTTTCCTGACCCTCTAAGAATTCATTGGATTTATCAATGTTAAAATCAACCCAGTAAACAAGTTTTTGTTTGCTTAGAACGTGTGGCCATTGTGAGTGTCAGAGTGAACGTCAACATCCATAGGATTAGGACACTGTACAACAAATGTTTTAGTATTTGCTCTCAAACCTGTTTGTCTGTGGTCCATCTACTTGTCACGCTTGTTCAATGACACCCGCAGGAAAGTGTAGAACCAAGGTCTAAAAATCCTTCCTCTGTACAGGGCTACCACTGCATATGGGGTTATTTAGACATATTTTGTTGTTTATGTAATCGAAATTGGCACTTTTTGAACGTTAACGTTAATTGCTATTGTAGAATGATACTCATCAAGAGATGAGACATGGGGGCGCTAAGTCACGTTGATGGTTGATGGGTACCAAGTCTTGGTAGTGGACTGGAATTATGATGAGTAGTCGATAAAGAAATTGGATAGTTAATGGAATGCATTGTTAATATATACCCACTATATCAAACTCAAGCAAGGTAACTTGCTGTAAGGAGTGTTATCAATAGATATATTTTGTGTATTTCGAGTCCATTGATATTTATCAAAGTACTTAAAAAGCGCTTGTCTTCAAGATCTCAAGGGAAAAAAGTGAACTCATAAATATCCTGAAGCAAGATTTTTATGTATCTTATTCATTTGCTCTAATGAAAAACACCTTTGGAATTCTAGGTGAAATGTTTTCGCATGAAGTATTTACTTCTTTGCAAAGCTTTTTATGCTTGACGTTTTCATGGATCATTTGTAAGCAGAAAAATATGCTCAATCTTTAACAATGACTGACGTACACTTGTATTGGACCCATTGAACTCCAATCATTGGTAAAAATATGCTTGCTAAAAAGATGTGTGAGAGAGAGAGAAGTGTGAAAATGTATCCGCAAGCACTAGGAAACACATATATATCCAAAATGATAAGGGTAAATAAAGCAAATGGATTTGAAAGTTCAAGTAATAGGAATTTTCAAACTAAATGTTCATGGGGCGGCTTTATACATATAGTTAGAAATGTTGGATTCCTTACCTCCAACCCCACCCCCACCCCCCAATTCAATAAATCCAAAAAAAAACATTTATTAGCATTCACTACAGTAGCAGTTGTTCCAAGTTTAAAATGTGTAATTAATTAAACAAAAATTACTCACGACAACCCATCAAATGATGTGCAAACAGCAATGTAACTTGTACGATTTGCATAAGAAGCATCCCTTCTTCCAAGCATTTTGTTGAATATGTTATTGGTTTATTTATGATAATGGTTACACCACAAATCATTGGCCGAGCATAATCTTCAATATTTCCTTACCATTCTTAGTTTAGTTTTCTGTTAACTGATGGAAAAATTCAAGTGTACAGTTTTATAATTACATGTAGTTATGATTACGTACTGTGGCACTTTGAAATACCAGGTTATGAAATCCTGCACGTACTGGTATATGTACTTTGGCTTATAATTTCGCCATTGTTGTTTATTTTGGGGCTTGTTTTCCATTCAAAGTACTAATATATCAATGTCACTATCTAGATATTGTCAACAGATATTTTCATACTTACTGAAATAGCCTCCAATGTATTTAATTTAGTGTTGCATCCCATTCATTACTTGAAAGTTGAATGATAAAAAGAAGAGGGCGGGATTCTTTCCGGGGGTTCTCTTCAATGTTGCATGGATCTATGAAACCATTTGTTACATGCAACATTTGCAGCGCATATTTTTCATCATTATAAGTTCAACAACAATGGAGAAAGTGAACAAACATATTCATCTGCATTTTTCAAATGGGCCACGTAAAATGCCGTTTCTAATGTTTCTACCGTCAACTCATGTTTTTAAAAAATCGTTTTGTTAATTGAGAATTTTTACACCAAGATTTCAAAGATCCTCAAAACCATACGTTAGAAGAATTTCTACACCAAATCTATGTACAAATTGGCATGATCCCATTTTTTACCAGTATGTCATTGCTCTTCTTTGTAAAGAGAAAAGGTGATCTGCTAGGCCAATTGTGTAAGCATATTATTATACAACTTATCTTTAAAACGCCAAACATTCCATCCAAAGTTTATTGCTTCATTTCATCTTTTTGAAACAGTCTCCAAATGAATGAATAATAAGAAAAGAAGTTGTTCACATCAGATCAAGCAGTTAAAGTTATGCTTTCATTTCAGCCAGAAACTTTCCTTTTCAGATATATTTAAAAGTTTCACACAAGATGTCAATTTGATACGTTTTATAACCAACATCAAATTCATAGACACCAAATACCAACAGTGACATGAAATCCTTGCAGAATGGATAGGGAGTTGGACTCTTGACCAGACGATCATAAGTTCGAGTCCCAGTTGGGATTGGTGGTGGGTGTTGAGCAAACTTATCTGTTAAACAGCTGCTCATTGCTCCATGGCACCTACACGTTAATCATATACAGGTCATTGGGTTGATAGAGCATGTGAGTGGTTAGCACTGTGCTTTGAATGTGCTGCCAATGCAAGTATGTGCAAAAGGATCAACCGCTGCATAAATGAGCTAATCACCTGGTGTAAAAAGAAAAGAAATGATAACAAACCTGAATTACAACTAACCAACACATTTGCCTTTACAATGACCAAAACAGACCCGGGACACAGTTGTAAAGAAAGACTTAGCACGTATCTGTATGGGTCAAATGACAGCAAAGCGTGGAGAGGACGGTTGAGATGTAGACTGAGCAACCAGGCCACAACCTCAAATTAAGGAATAATTTGGGCCTGCAAAAATACATTTACAATTTAATTGATTGATTGATTGATGGCATCTATTTTGTAGGACGTGCAGCAGGTGAACGGATCAGCACGGAAGGTGCGTCAAGACCTGTCGGCGCGCTTCCAGCGAATGCCGCTGTTGATGAAGGCTGCTTCTCATGGCTCCCACGGATCATTGGACAACGGTCTTCCCTCACAGGTAGTCACTTAGGGACTTATGGTGCGTTCGCGTGCTATTTCCCAACTCGAAAATACGAGGTTCCCATATGGTAAAGTCATCTGAATGCGCACTCCCAGTCGTATTTACCAGTTGTGAACTCGGAGCTTGTTTAGAGGATCGAGTTTTCGACTGGGAAATATCATGATTTACGATTGGGAACGTCTGTTCGAGTGAATTTCTCTTATGGGAAGCTTGAATATACGACGTATCGTTATGAGGTAGAAAGAGCACGCGAACGCAGCATTATGTCATAGACGTGACATCATTGGCAGATCCAGATTTTCAGAAAAGGAGATCTCATGGGTTTCGTACGCTTGATTGATGGCGGACATGCCAAAAACTAAATGAAAATAAAGTATTTTGGTGGGAAAAGGTGGTGGGCGCAGAGGGCATCATGAATCATCAAGAAGTAGTTTAAATAACCATGTGACAGCTAAAATGTACTCAAAATCAGGGCTTTACGTGTATTACTTCATGCCAAATGAAATGGGCCAATACCACCCAGTGTTTCATACAAGTTTATTGAAGGGAAAGCAATTGTTTAAGATATTCTTTCTCTCTAAGCTGTTGTTTGAGCCGTCTTCCCTAATTAGTATTTTTAAAGCCAAACAATCCTATTATTATCTTTTTTTATTTTAACTTTTGCAGTCCCACGTTTATTTCAACATTAAAGAATGGCATCTAGGGGTTTTAACATGCTGAGGTCAATGACACTTTGCATATTTCTTTTTTGTTCCGAAAATATTTAGCTAATATTACCTAAGTAGGTTGGCTGACATGCGAACATTGTAATTTGGCTTTGTGAGGACGTCAGCACCTGAACATGGTTTTATTTCCAACCTGCAAGGCGACAATGAAGATGTCTGTTTGAATTCTCTTCACACTCTTAATTTTTATTTTTATTGAAACTGCTTTGCGGTGTTTGATAAGTGAACGTAACTAAAGAGAGAAAATACATAATCTGTACAGTGGAAATAGTGCAGAAAACTCTATTGTAGGAGTCATGACAGATGAACAGAAGTCAAATCACAACATGTAATAAATTTGTCACGTAGAGTGAAGCATATGTTTTTATTTCAGTTTCTTAGCCATTCTTTATTACTTTGGCTTTCAAATATTGCAAATTCCCTATATTTAATGGGACAGTGTTTTTTATGCCATGCACGAGAGTTCTAATTTGCAGATATACTCTGTTCCTCAATAGATTGTGGACTGAATGCACTTAGAATTATTATTAATCTTGAAAAACCTAAATAGGGCTTGAACCGTATGCAGATAAAAAAAAGGCTCTCCAACCTTGTTCTTCCATTTGATTACATCAAGTGATCCTCATGAGACTCAAAGTAAAGACCAATTGTTGTATATTTAGTATGATAATGTCACGCCAAACAAAAGTGCTTATAAAAGGACACACTACTTTATTACATACATTGTAGCTATATATACTTGATCAGTTTTTGTATATACCTCGAAGTTCTAGGTTCAAATCCTATTTTATCTGCATAGCTATCTGTTAGATATAGAAATCCCCTTGTCTTTAGAAAGTTGAGAATAAGCGTGCTAGAAAGTATACACATAGTTACGCACGTGTCGTAAATGTGAAGTGTTAACAATTTTATCAACTTTAAAGATTTTTGACTCATACACACCGATGTAGTGTCTTTTATCAAGATTTCATGATAGTATCCTGATCATCATAAGGCCATTGACTTTTGGGTAGTAAAACCTGAATGACTGGCATAGACATGAATGAACAGCATGCAGTTCGATTGATGTATTGTTAGATAACCGCTGACATATTTACAGCATTAAAGTTCTATGCCATACATACTACTTGTTCCCTTGTCACTGGCATTTCAATAGAATTTCAATAATGCTTAAAAATGGAGCGAATACTTTGTAACTTTGAATACTTGCTTGCTTTTTATTTACCGGTATTTTCTATGGCGCCTATTGGTACGATTAGCTTATGAAATATATAGAAGCAAGTGTGGCTCCCGGACTATTTTTTATCTTCCTAATTGGCCAAAGTAAAAGTCATGCAAAATCATACCTATTGTGGCAAAAGTTTACATTTATCAAAGCTGAAAAACTTTGCAAATATAGAGGTACATTGTAGTTTACTCATGCATTTTTCCTGATAAAGGTCTTGCATGAAACATGTCCGTTGTATATAGTATTAAAAATATCACAATGACTTGCCAGTTTTCAATATTTCAGAGTAATTATTACACCTGTCAATCATTTACTTTTAAGATTATTTATGGCTAAAAAGCCCCTAGATACATTCGAAAACACCATAATCTTCAGGAGTCCCACCATTCAGGCTCTGCGCTGGACCCATGGAGACCATAAGCAGGCCCTAGATCCCTTGCCATATTTGCATTCTAGGCGTCTATCAAACTCAAAACCTCTAGATCCGCCCCCAAATTTAGATTATTTAATGCTGTTTTCCAACACAGATAGAAATGGATATAACCATGAGCCTCAGAATCATGGGAGGGGGAGGGGTAGGGTGTTACCCTTAGTCATATATACTGTATACTGTATGGTATAGTGTTTGTAAACCATAGTAGTAAACCATTATATGGACCCTACCCCCTTCCCATGATGCTGAGGCCCATGGATATAGCATTGATGTGTATAGTAGACAATTCTGAAGAGAGCGTAGTCCTTAAAATGTCTCACTTTCTTGGAAAACGAGTTAATCACGTTACCGTGGATGGGATTGTAGGTTAAATATTTTCATGCTGTTTAATTACCAGTTACCAGCCCATTTCTACCTATTGCACGCCAATAAATTACGGAATATTTATTACAGCCGAATAAATCACACACCAGTCAGTCATTGCACCCGGCCATTGTAAACGCTCCGACTCTTAACGCTGTACTTGATACACTCTCCTAAGACCAAAATAGTGGGGGGTGGGAAGCACAGTTAGCTGATCACTTGTTATGTTATCTCCAAATATATCCTTTCAAATACTAGCTGCTGTCATACAATGAATGCGCACCACCTTTTTTATAAGACCTCCGTATCATGATCTTCTGCATGGCTTGGTCGTAAGATGTAACGATTTGAATGATTCATTGCGGGGATTCATCAGGATGGTTTTGGGTGGCAAGCATTGGGTCAGATTCGGTGAAATTGTCAATGTGTTCAGTTCACTGTGGGAGGTTTTGCTGCATTGATGTAGAAAAAGATAGAGAGAGCGGCTGATTTATCTCAGATGTATTTGCTATCTACGAATGTGTAGGTGACATACTCAGGCATGTACAGCATCCAATGGTAGATCCAGATTTTTATAGAAGGGGAGTCCTGCTCATCTAATCACGTCAAATTACAGGAGAAAAACCTTGCACTGGAAAACAAATCAGGTCCAGGACCTGTGCAAAATCCTGAAAATTGAGGCCACAAGTTAGGGATGTGGGGTTGGCAGCCCCCCCACCCCTAACCCCCTCCCCCCACAAACACACCATCAAATCATTGGTGGTCCATCATTCTAGTCATTATTAAACAGGTAATCTTTTCACCACTACAGAGCGAAGTTACTTGAACTCTAGCACTTCAAAGGTTTTATAGCATAGGCGGTCAAGGACCTCAGCATATAAGGTTGGAACATCAGGTCTTCGACAGTAATGTGATCCCTCTAACACTAATATTACTAGAACTATAAAGGTAAAGAAAAACTAGTGACCTTCTTAATGAAGCATTACATGGAAAATTTCACCATCAACCAATGAAAAACATGAATTGTTATCCAGTGACATTTTGAAATGGCTTTAATATTCATTCAGCATTTAAGATATATTCTTAGTTATCCATATTGACTAACATAGCTTCAACGTCCTCAAGAATGCTTCATTTTCTGGAGTAGTCACTAGCCACACATTTGCGTATTCACATTTTTGAGTGTCCAAACGATAAAAACAGTAAAGAACAAAACTGATCAAACAATTGATACATAAAAATCATTTGTTTAGTTGACCTCTTTGAACAGTCGATGCTTCAAAGGTGAAAAGGTTGGGGCATGTAAATTTCGGAAATGTAAACTGATCTTTTGCTTTTGATGTCCTTGATGCAGAAATGGGAGGCATGACAAACTGGTGTGGGCAGGATTTGTATGACTTTTTATGCAAGGATGATCGTCATCTATATCGACATTTGCAACGAACATGAGCAGTGTTTTGTGGCTGTACATAATTAATCAATCAAATCAAATCCTTGTTTCCCAAAGTAGAGGTCGGACAGATGATGTTTTGGCGTCATTCGGGCCAATGGTCATCATACCTAATAACACCCAATAAAATGTAGATGTGGTTATTTATAGTCGCAATTCAGTGTTATCGTGCTCTAGTGACTTTACATATTTACACCAGGTCATTCGCATCCTTGTCACACTATATCGTTCTCAACTCCCCGGGGAGCATACAGCACATCGCTACTATAGCGCAGATGTGCTTATCAATCATATTAGCTTTCACTCACCTATTTAGTGTGTAGGTACCACTGAGCAGTGTGCAACCTGTTAGAGCTAGGTTTGCTCAACATCCACCATCAGACCCGACCGAAAATCAAACCCACGACCTTCTGGTTACGAGTCCAACTCCCTTTCCTCTCGGCCACGGAAACACATAAACACAATAAGAAAAAACATACATGTATGTCCTTGACATTCACTGTCTAATAAAAAAGAGGTCACCCATCCTCATTTATTTTTAACTTGTTATTCAATTCACACTTGTGCATTGAATAAGAAGGTCGAAATAGATTAGGATTGGTATTGTAAAACTGGAAATATCTACAGTATAAAAGAGATTCCCATACATCAACAATGCACGTCACCGGCATCAACATCTTCCTTTCAAACAGTTCAAATTTTGTCACAACATTTTGATATTGATTAGGGTTGATAAGACCACACACCATTCAAAAGTTCTGTTATGTACCGGTTCTAAGAATTAAGAGATGAGTTTACGAAAGATAGAAATAATTGTGGTGAAACTTAACCACATTTAGTGGGATGGAAGAGGCTATTGATAATACAGGCGGGATTGCTTAATTGCATAACCTCCATCCGCACAAATTCTATGCGATTAAGCAATATATGCAATTATCAGTACGTTTTGAAATATGTTAATTAACAAGTGGTTTTACAGCTTTATGCAATAAAGCAGTGTTATGCAATTATCAAATATGCAATTAAGTGATATCATCTGTATTATTAAATCACTTTTTTACTTTGTCTTAGAATTCCATATCAAATCTGTAAAATTTCTCTTTTCATATTTACTTTTTTAATTGCCGTTTTTATGTACCGGTACATAAAATCTAAACTTTGGAAAGGTCATATTTGAAATATGTTAGTTAAAAACTTAAGTTCACATTCTAAGTAGTTTTTTGTGCATAATTCAATTTCCAACAAATGTAATATCATCACGGAAAAAAATATGATTATGTGGTTTGTTTCTGAAGCCGAGTTTGAAACAATGTGATTCTTTGGAAATGCAATATTTTCTTCAATAATACATTTAACTTGTGACAACACTTCATTATAAATAATAGCTGATTGCAGATAAGTTTAGTTTATGATGCTGCTGCCTTGAATATTCACGTGTATATGTCATCCAGTTTTCAGTTTTTAAAACAATAACAGCCTACTATATTAACGCTTCAGCACGTTCAACGCATACTAATTAAAATGCGAGGACTGTTGTGTTAGATCTCATTCGTGCGATATCATTAGCTCTCTGAAAATGCAGATGCGCGATATTTTCATTGGCTGAGACTGTGAATAGTTTTCCATGAAAATTTGAGTCTTGATATTAAGGGTTATTTTCAATAACTTGTGATATGAATAATAAGCCTCAAATAAATGAGGTTGTGTATGCTACTGAGTCTATGGCTTGACATTAGTGATAAAAATGAAATGACTTTAGGACTTTTGACATTTTTTGCATGGGATCAATTTTGATCAAAGGCTTTTTCTATATTAGTAGTACAGACGATATCACTTATTTGCATATCTGATTATTGCATAACACTGCTTAATTGCATGAAGACTGTGAAATCACTTGTTTATTAATATCTTTTAAAACGTACTGATAATTGCATATATTGTTTAAATCGCATAAAATGTGTGTGGACGGATGTTATGCAATTAAGCAATCCCGTCTGTAATGTGTATGGTATATTGTTTGTAAATCATAGTAGTATGTATAACCCTCCCCCTCCCATGATGCTGGGGCCCATGATTTTAATGAATAAAATTTCTTGAACATCAATATGGATCATAGTTTCATCAAGAAGCTTGAAAGGATGACGAATCTTTTGTAGTGAAGTAAAATGATACATTCTTATCATTAACATATACATATACATAAACTGGACGAGAGTCAGTGACCAAAAATTAAAATGTTGAGTCATTAGTGATTAATACTGTGAAATAACATGAACAGAGAGGAACGTTTACTCGAGTTAGCCATGAATTCGAGTGATCACAGCTCGCGATAACGGGTTCTACTGTATGTTGCAGTTCTTTATAACCTTTTGGCAATAAAATGTCTACAAATGATATAGGTAGGAGTGACAGTCAGTGACTGTCGCAAGAGACAGAAATGATCAAAATTTGCAAATGCAAGAAACCAAATATTAAGCCACTGTGTTTTAGAGTAAATATTGTAAGCAGTAAATGCAATAATAAGGTTTATAAAATGGCAAATTCCTCTTTATTTTATTTAAACCATTCATTCGTGCTTGGTAGAGAAACATTCCAACATGCTTCTAAGTCGATCATTTGGCAGCAATGAAAGTGACATTCTAGACGACTTCACTATCATTTTCCAAGTGTAAATTTTAGTTGTTTGTCCCTTTATCATGTCACAATTAAACCATGCACGTGTTTGATACTTAGTGATTTATAACTAGCGTTTTGCCAAGCTTCTATAAGGTTTTTAGCCAAAAGGAATTTATTATTATGATTATTTACACTGTATTTAAGATGGTCATGCAAACATTACGAAACAATAAAAGCTAATGAATCAGTATACACATCAGTATACACCAGTTTTCTTATCGCTGTCTCAATGAAATATTTATGTATGATCGTAGTACCCCAAGTGGTGTTTACAAAGGTGTCTCAAAATAGCTACTACAGTTTTTACCTGCACGTGGTACAGCCTCGATCAACCAAAGCTCTATGATGCTATGGTGTGGCAGAAAGAAATAATAAAGACTGATACTGTTTGTCTATTTTTTTCCCAGAATGCAATTGTTTGTAACCACCTGTTGGTTTTAGACAGGAACTACGATATGAAAATAAGCCTATAAGCTAATGTTCCTAATCCAAGAGTATCATATTAACCATGTTGCTTGCAGGGAGGTGAGATTCTGGAGGTTCCCCTCGAGAGCAACGACATCATCGGTTTGGGCTTCAACATCCAGGGCAGTATCAGTGACGGCATCTTTGTTAGTCAGGTCCACAACCGAGGCCCGGCCAAGGAGAGCGGACTCATCAATATTGGTGAGTGAAGGCTTATTGAGAATTTTCCATGACATTGTCATATCTCACTGATATATACGCAGTATGTAGCCGCGATTCAACGGCCCTAACATTTGTGGAAGTGGATCACAAAATCCAACCATTCACAAGCCCCACTGTCGAAAAGTTCAGTGACGTCTAATGTACTATCTTTCATTGCCAAGTAAGGAAAAAGACGAGTATCAGTTTTGCTTTTGACGTAAGCCTAACCCCACGATGTTTCTCCACTCAAAAGCCACAACTGAACCCTTGATTTATGACCATCGGCTTGTAAAGACAGTGTGAATAAAGCCGTGAAACTGATGATGTTCCCATGAATTCTGTGTGATTTTCGAGCTCCATGATGTAGTAGAACTGGGTATGAATCAAACAGATCCAAATGATAGAAAGACCCTGGAGGAGACGGTTGCAAAATAGACTGGGCAGCCAGGCAACACACTCAAATGGACGAATAATTTGGGCCTGTCCAAATAAATTTAGGATATGATTGAATGATTGATTGATTGATTTGATTATACTACAAAGCAGTACTATATAATGTTACAGGAAACCGGAAACCGTGCTGCAGCAGATGAGTTACATTCTTATCTACTGACTGACTGACAGACTAGCTGACTGACTGACTGACTGACTGACTGAATGAATGACTGAATGACTGAATGACTTACTCACTGACTCTCTGACTGTCTGACTGATTGACTCACTGACTGACTCACTGACTGACTCACTGACTGACTTACTCAATTACTCAATTATTGACTTACTTACTAAACAAACTTCTAAACCCCCGCAGGTGACCGTATCCTGGCGGTTAACGTGGACTTTACCAACATGGTGCATGAGGACGCTCTCACCATCCTGTCCTACGCCTCGCCGTACCCCGTCAACCTGGTGCTGCAGCGGCCCCCGGCCAACACCCAGCATGCCGCCTCCCCGCTCGTCAGCGGTCACCGCGGCAATGGGGACGCCGTGGAGAGCGGCGCAGACGCCAACATCAACCACCCTGTCTACAGGAGCCAGGTATGAGGGAAACTCCCACGAGTACCAACTGTGTGAAAAGCTTAAAAAGTACCGCAGCCAGGTATGAGGGAACTCCTACTAGGACCTACTCGAAATAGAGCCGTCCATTAGGACCACCTGTAAAAAAAGAGCCATACAATGGGTCTAAAAATAAGTGCCTTGTCACTGGTGCCTCTTTTGAAGACTATTCAAAGAGTTCCTGTGTCATTTTGTATGATGGCGCGGATGCCAACATCAACCACCCCGTCTACCGCAACCTGCCATGAGGACCTACTGTAAAAAGCTGAAAAAGTAGAACCTCCTATTAGGACCACTTCTTAGCAGAACCTTCCATAAGGACCAACTGTGAAATAGTAGAACCTCCCAGTAGAAGGTGCACTTGTAAAAAAACACTTATAAAGTAGAACCTTCCATTAGGACCAAATCTGAAATAAGAGCCGACGAGGGGTCTAAAATTATGTGCCTTGTCACTGTGCCTCTTTTTAAGCCTTTTCAAAAAGTTCCTGTGTTCCTTGGTATGATTTCCATATAATAAATGTGCCTGTGTCTCGTGTGCATAGATAAAGATTTTCAAGCGTGTGACGGTTACATGTAAAAGTGGCTCAAAAACAGCTGTGTTGCCATGTCACTTTTAGCTTTTTGCCTATGTATTAGTATGTATGGCCCATAAAAAGTAGAGCGTTCCTTTAGGACCACCTCTTAAAGGAGACTTTCTCTGAGCATTTTTTGTGGTCCAAGGCCTTCGTATATAGATACTAATATGAGCCTCCATACAGAGATCCACCCCCACATTGAGACCACTCCCAGGGGGTCTTAATAGACAGGTTTGACTGCACAACACAAGTGTGGTGACAAGAGAGTGTAGATGTTTGACATTCTAATCTAGATGGTACAATAGCTGGAAACGGTAGTCATAAGTAACTTAGAAAACTACTGTCTTACTTTCAACTCTTCTCGAGTTTTCATCAATCCGCCTATTTGTCACGAACTGGTTGTGTAACATCATCGGCGACTGCCAGCAGGATGTTGTTGTAGATGGCAGGCAGGTCGAGAGTGTGATGATAAATGTCTGCTGCGTTACTCATGCTTAGGGGTGAAATCTGTCAGTCTGCATAAAGGATGCTTTAGTGTTTGCTTTCTTCTCTTGAATCAATGAGATATATTGGGAAGACTTATATCGCATTTTTCCTATAGTGAATGTCCTCAACAACAGAACCCAATTTGCAGTCACAAATCCTTCCATTGTAGAGGATTTCCATTATTTAGTCATTAATTGGCATACACTATTAAATAGGTAATGGATGAGAAAAAATTTCTGTTATTCAGTTTTCCCATTATTTAGGATATTCACGGTATTTTCTAATCCATATGTACATTATGTTCTTCAAGTTAGATAAGTTTAAACCAATGAGTGACATTTGAAATGATGTTGACTTTTTGATTTGGGAGTAATATCATTACATATATATAAAGAATAACATGTTTAACTGTTTTTGTAGAGCTATGATGATGTGAGTAAGATCCACATGGATGACAAATGGAACAGCCCCAAGCGCACCTGGAGCGAGATGAAACGCGCTCACCCGATGAAGCAGGCCAGTCTCGACGAGGCCAGAAGTAAGTGCTCCATACAGGCATAGGCATACTGGGGCGGATGGGGTGAGGGGTGGAAGGGCCGCATGCACTCCTCCTACCCCTTTTTCCTGTGGGTGTGCTCTCCCTTTTCCAAACACTTGGATCTGCCAGTGCATACAATGATACCATGTCATGTGTGTCTATATTTATTAGTATTAGTGACAGTGTGGGGGAGGATTGGGTATTAAAAAGCTGAATTTTATGCTTGGTTTAATTGATGGTTACTGTTAACTTTTTTCAAACAGGTTTATTAGCCTTGATTTTCATATTGTATGACAAGTCAAATGAAGATTATTAGTTTATGGAAGACTGTCCTGTAAGTTAGAACCAAAACATATGTGCAATATACTTCTGGACAGTCAGAGGTCATTATGTAAATTGTGCATTTCTTAAAAGTTCATTTTATCGTTGCTGCAAATCTCACATCCTGATGTATAGTCTCTGAATTACTTGTATGCTAGCTGTATTGTCCTACAGGGATTCTTATAAAAATGGTTGTTTTCACTGACCTGGTGCCCGCAAAATGCATGAGCTTTGGACATTACATTTAATTTTTACAGGCCATTGAAATTTATCCCAAGTTAATAATTTTTTTATTAAATTTGGTACATATGAAAAACCCAGGCCATTGAAATAATCAAAATTTAATATCGGATACGAATCACATGTAAAAAGTCCAACTGCTAAACTGATAGATTTTCAACCTTAAAGCCCATGGGTGATTGGATGGTTGAATAAGCATTTGTTCTCATTGGAAGATGTATGCAGCAAAGAGATGTTTTTTGTTTGTTTTTTCTTTTGTTTTTTCAAATACGGCCTTTTTCAAATTTTTTTACTTTTTCTCATTTTACGTGTAGTTATAATTTTGAGCTTGTTATGAGTTCATACATAGCAAGTCCACAAAATAGTTAAGTCTCCGTTAAAATGTAAACCGATTACTATTAACATTAATTATTCCATTTAATTTTATTCGATATTTTAATCATTTAAAAGTAATGATTCAAAAAAGTTCAATCAGTTCTATAATTTTGAACAGGTCTTAAGAAATGGTCCAACACTCAGAACATGATGGCCGCTGATAGTGGAGACTTGGTGGTGAAAGCAGACGTCAGTCGAGGTACGAGGACTCTATAACCTCTATAACTCTTCCAAAACGGCCCATGTCATATCAGTTACATTTTTAGTTCCTCTAATGCATGATTGGAGTTGAAACTCCTTGGCGAAAAGCCTAGGCTACTACAACTTCAGGACAATCAGGCTTGGCTACTCCTGCCTGGCTGCTTCTTCAGGACAGTCAGCCTGGAGAATGTTGAGTTTCGACTCTAAATAGGCATTTAAAAGGTACTGAAAATGTATCTGTGTATTATGAATACATCTGCCCTTTTCATGTTATGTATTCATAAGATGTTGACATTGTTGACAAATTTTAGAAATTTGTCGTGTCAATTAAACACATTTAAGGTAATCCTTGCGGCGCCAATATTTGACTCGAGACTATCAAGCTGACTAGGTCTTTTTTTCTTTACTCTGGCTGCTACGTTTGAGCACAAACAGTGGATTTTCCTATGTAAAAGTCTGAGTGACTTAAATGTTTAGTTAGTTTTCTAGAAACATAAAGTTTAATGCAATACAAAGATGACATTTAATTTGTAAGTGTTTTTCTCAAGCAGCTGCTATTAGTGACTCGTAGTAAGTGTTCTCTATGTGTTTGGTGGGCTGGATATATTTATTTTTCATAGGTTTTTATATTGCTTAGTTTAATCCATTTAGAATTTAGTAGTTTAAAATTACAAAACTAGTTTGTAAATCTAGTTTTGTAATTGTATACTTTCATCTCTTTTAATTTTTATGAATGTTAGTAATATCATTATTCATTACATACTTTTCATTTTTCATTAATTTATCTTCAATTCATTTGCATTTTAGTATCCAATTTAAAATATATATATGTATTTAGTTTCATTTCTGGTGATATGATATGAATTTGATACTCATGGATGTCATCATTCAGAAACCATATAGCTGTACATTTTAGGTAGACTCATATAGAACCTACAAAGTTCAATAATAAGTGTCTTTCACGTGTACATTTCCAATGGATGAAATTCAATATAAACACAGTTATTTGGAAAGAACATTTATAAGAATGCACTTATTTGAAAGCTTTGAAAGTCTTCAGTTTAACATCATGCCTATCAAACAATTTCATCGGATTTTCTTCTGATAATATATAATAAAGTAATTTAGGATAAATCCAGAGTTGAAATTTATAATTCAAAGTTTTCTGTCTTTACATCTCAACATCATAGTCAAGAATGACGTCACATCGAGGTGTTGCATGCATATGACGGCCTCTCGAAGCCAAGAACTGCCCTCAGGGCGGCCCCCGTCCAAAGTAGGCCCTTCCAGTGCTGTCACATCATTCAACACCTCCATGTGGCATAATTCTTGATAATGGTCTTCAGATGTAAAGACCAATTTGAATTGAAAGTTTACACGATGGATTTATCATAAGCTACTTTATTATATAACACCGTGATGCCTGTTTTTCTAAAGGCTCAGATGAGTCGCTGCCTCGTCATGGCAACAACCTCAACACCTCTGACCTGGAAGTGCTTGCTCAGAATCTTGACGAATCAGAGCTTAGCGTAGAGACTGCCACTGGTAACCCTTTTCTCATTCATATTCTGCGTCCTTAACAACAACACTGCTTCATCTTTAAGATGGAATTAGGTCGCTAGATGTACCAGTAGATGAATCTTATATTTTTCAGGACAGGAATGGATTTACGTTTCATAGTGATGTTAGTTATCGTTTTTAGCTATTCTGTGTAGATTCCCTTTATTTGTTCTTTACAAAAATTCAACAGAAGTACAGTAGTCACCATTTTCTTTAAAAAAAGATTTTAAAAAGACTTCAGAATGATCCTGATGTAACACATAGAAATTGTATTATAGTGAACTTGAGTGTAAGCATGACTACAGAACTATATCTCTATCAAGAATCCCTGCGACAAAAACTACCACTTTTGGTTAGAGTTCAAGCCCTTGCTATGAGATAAATCTAGACTTGGAGAAGTAATAGATTTAAGTGACCTTGATACTATGCAGGAGTGTTCAAGAGTCACATTGATAGTTTTATTTAGCCTTTTCTTAACCATCATATTCCTGCCAATCGAAACCTATCCATCTATTCATCAACACATCGGTACATCCAGATTTTAAGTTTCATCGGCTGCCGGTGCTGCAGTTTCTGAGGTAGGCTGCAGGCAGCTATGTCGTATGCATCTCCCAACAGAACCCAACCAGAAACACTAAAAGCCTAAGAGCCATTGAACAAACATACCCATTGAACAACATCCGTGAAAAACCCCATCAACAATGAAGAATAGAAGATGGTTGAATGAATCTTCAGTGTAGAAGTGCATGGAATGTTGGAAATCATGAATATTCATGTGAATCTCTTGCTCCAGGTATTGATCTTGATGACCTTGACGACGTGCCGTCTGCTCAACTGGACAAAGCCCGGCTCAAGCTCAACTCTGACAGTATCAATGCAGACAACATGTTCGACGCGCTCAGAGAGGGCAAAATCGAGGTCAATGACACGGTATGCTGGATTGTGTTTGCCATTCTTGTTTAAGACAGATTCGAATTCTCCATATATTGCCTTAATATTGTTTGTCGAATTCTATTTTGTTGAATTATCCAATAGAACAAGGTATGATGTTGATGTGGGATTGATTATCATTAGGTGAACGTTGAACGCGAGGTTGCTGTAGAGTCATTAGCAGTCCAGTCACAGAGAGTCGTAAAGGAAATGGATGATGTAAAGGTAAGACGACGAGCTCGTTCAAAAAAATGAATACCCAAGATAATTACACTTTAAAGGTTTATTTATAGGTACAAGAAATCAATTTTACTTTTGAAGATTTCAGACTCTCAGTCTCCAAGTCTCAAAACATAAGAACTCTGTTTCTTTTGCTCTTTTTTAAACATTTTTTCTTGCTTTACAACAGTGGTATATAGTTTTGTTTGCATTGTAATTCATCTCAAAATATAAAGTTTACAATTTTTTTAAAAACTTCCAGATTAATCTTACAAATGACGTCAATACCAAAGGAGGTGATTTTATGGATGGATTCAGCGATAAGAAAGACTTTGCAATGGGAGAATTAAGTCGAGGGAAAGATAAGGCATGGAATGAAGTGGAAGGTCTTGAAGGAAACTTTGACGCTAAAATGGAAGTCAAAAAGCAGCAAGTGGAAGAAGCTTGGAGCAGCATCGAAGGCGTGAAGGGCAACCTTGATACCAATGTTGATGGTAAGCTTGAGCTGGAAGGAATAAGTGCTGGAGTTTTGGACGGTGTCCAGGTTGAAAAAGAGGCTGTTCTAGGTTCTCTAAAAAGCTCAGAGCAGTCTGTACGTGTTGGTATTAGTGATGTGTCTGGAAAGGTCGATGGAAAAATCAGTGACCTTGAAACTGGAATCAAAGTCAAGAAAGGTTTGTTGTAGATTAACATTTTAAAGATTCTAAATCAATTAGAAAACTTATATGCACACTATTTTTATGTAGACTATTTTTGCAGATTAATTTGTAGACTATTTTAGATAGTTGCTAGAAGTTTTAACTTTACTAACTGTTTCTAATAACAATAGATGCAGAGTTAAAGTCACTTGAGGCTGGACTTACATCTGCAAAAGACAAATTAGATACCGAAGTCAGTGATTTTAAAGTTGGCGTAAATGCTAAAAAAGGTTTGAATGTTTTACACATATTGTGAAATGAAAAGTTTTACATAGATATTTTTGCACCGTAATTTGATGCTTACTTTTGATGAATTTGCTAGCAATGTAACCTAACTAAGAACAGCTTTATCAAATAACAATAGATGCAGAGTTAGAGTCACTTGAAACGGAGACAGAAAACCTGTCTGTTGGATTTACGTCTGTAAAAAGCAAATTAAATGAAGATGTCAGTGATTTTAAAGTTGACGTAAATGCAAGAAAAGGTTTGAATGTTCAATATATGTACATATTGTATACTAATTTATTTTAATGTAGGCTATTTTTGCACCTTAATTTTAATATTATTTTACACTTAACTAAGTACAGCTTTATCAAATAACAATAGATGCAGAGTTAAAGTCACTTGAGGCGGAGACAGAAAAGCTGACTGTTGGATTTACATCTGCAGAAAGCAAATTAGATACCGAAGTCGGTGATCTTAAAGTTGGAGTAAATGCTGAAAAAGGTTTGAATGTTTTATATATACATTGTATATTGTATTGTGAACTGATTTGGAAGTAACAAAGTAGAGGAATGATGATTTGAACATTGTTTTGATATTTTTCACTTAAAATATACGCTTAATGGCTCATAATGGCTGCATTATATACATGTACATGGGGGGAGGGGGCGGGGGTTACAAGAGTTAAAAAAATCCCACATCCCTATTTTTTTAGCCTAATTTCCCACATCCCTGAATTTGTTGGCTATTTTTCCCACATCCCACAAATTTCAAGTCTTTTTGACCACATCCCACTTGCTTCAAATCCTACAACCCTCTTTTGGGGTCTTTTTCCCCTCATCCCTCTTTTTTTTTCAACCTTTTTCTCTACAAGCCACTTCCTTAAAAACTCGCCCCTAATTTTGTCCCTTATTTGTATGTTACAGATGCAGTTTTAGACTCTGTGACCAGCAGCAAAGACGAAGTGTCTGGAAGACTGAGTAGTATAGAAGCCGGTGTCAGCACAGGGAAAGGTCAGCCGAAAACTGTCTGTACACGTCTTGATGATAACACAAACCCATTGATAGAGTTAAAAGAATGTTTATGTCTATTTTGAGAATTGCGTAAAAACAACTTTGCCCAATGCAGAATTTTTATGGATTTTTTTTCCTCATTCCCGAGACTCTAAGGAATATCAAAACATATATTTTTGTTGGTAGCCAAAATTTCCATCGCGGCTAAAAATAGCATTAAAATTGACTAGTCTACAACCGATTGATAGTTAAATGCAAGGCATGAAGTTTTCTAATAAAAAGAGAATGAACAACATAATGTTATTTACAGATGAATATAACATATTATGAGGTGCTTTATTTCAAAGGCACCACTGTCAATGGTTATGTATTTAACACATTCGGAAAATTAAAAATCTTTTCATATTCATTTATTGAAAAGACATGTTTGGAAGTGTAGAGCAAGTGCTCAAATTATGGGCACTATATATTTATAAGCTTAACATTGATTTGAAAAAAAAAAAAAAAATCTTCTGTTTGTTAGTCTTTATTTTGCGACAAACGTGTGCATTCTCTTAGAGATATACATAATACATAAAGCTACAAAGAATGTGCCCATAACTTGGGCACTTGCTCTACAAAGAATGATGCTGGTGCCTTTGGTGAATTCAGTTTAACGATGGCGGTTGTGTTTGTTGTTGTGTAGGCAAGGCGATGAGCATGCTGGACGGTCTGTCGGCCGAGGACCGGCAGGACATGATCAACCTGTCATACGAGAAGCCAGAGGACAACAGCAGCCTGGCCGTCACAGCCACGGATGCTGCTCAGGTATAGCCTGGTCACTTATACCCATATTATGAGGTGCTTTATTTCAAAGGCACCACCGTCAATGGTTATGTATTATAGATACTTTTTAACACATTCGAAAAATTAGATATCTCTTCATATTCATCTGTTTAGAAGACATGTTTGGAAGTGTACAAGAAATGATGCTGCTTAGGTACACCTTCACTACTTTTTAAATCATTATCCTCCTCTTAGTGTAGGTTCACATGCAAGCAATGTAAATCACCCGGGCTATAAGATGATGTAGCGATATATATATTGTGATGTGTGTTCACGTGCAAGTGATATCGAAAGACATGAAGTGACCTAGCAACGAGATTTTTTCGTTCATATCATATTTTTGAACTGCACTGTTCACATGTAAGCAATGAAGCGACATAACGAAGTTGCTTTGTTGCTTGCATCTGAACGTTTCTATACAAATATGATGTGATAGGAAAAATCGCTTGTCGCCTCGTTGTTGCATTGCTACATTGGTAGTAATATTGCTAGTGATATCTCTTACATGTGAACGCACACTTACATCAATTCTGTCACATGGACATGGAGATCCCTAGTTGTTGGGCACAGGGCAGACCGAGGAAGACTTGGTTGGAATGTGTGAAGTCAGACTTGAAGGACTGGAACCTCCTTAATACAGACCCTCTCAGAGACAGAGACGTGTGGAGAGCTGGTGTGAGACACAGCTGCCTGCTGCCTACCCCGATAACTGGGACACCCGTAGCAGTTGACAAATAAGCCTTTGGATGTTGTAGTATGAATGCATTTGATGTCCGAAACCAAGACCTGCTGCAAATCATTAATATGTTCAGTCACACACATTTTATACAAATTAATCTCATTCTATTCAAATCTTCATGTTCTGGTGTTCTGTTTAGGCGGGTTTTGATGTAGCGGTTGTGGATGCCAAGGATGTCGATGTGGAGATAGTCAACGCCCAGCCACTAGAGGCAGAGCTCGCAAAAGATGCACTCCAGTTTGAAATGGTCAGTGACTCTTTTTTTGATGTTAGTGACCGAATCAAACATCACAATGAATCTATCTTTCTTTGCCTTTTTAACATGGAAATATTATCATTACTCTATGTTCCTCAAACCATTGTGTTTATTTAGAATAAGAATCTGCTCACTCTTTTTCTTCAACTTTGAACTCATTAATGTCATGTAATCATACTATATAAAGAATTTATTGTACTTATATAAATAAAATATGTAAAAGAAATTGAAAGAAAAAGTGGCAAAAGTTGTATTCCATTACTATTCATTCCAGAAGAAGTCGACAATATCATATACCAAAGCAGAAAAATATCTATCCGATGGTATTGAATCCGACAACTCAGACGCCGATATGGTGATCATTCACACGCCACCAAATGGCAGTCCTCCAAGTCCACCAACAGACATTAACAAGAACCAGATCGACACAAAGATGGACCTCGGCAGCAGTCGCGCCGTAGACATGGACGGTCTGGAGAAGCAGATTGAAGAGGAGATGAACAAGAGGAACCTCGTGCAGTCGGATCTTGGCCGAATCGAGACGGATGTTTCGATGGTGGTGAATGTCGGAGGCACGGGGGACGTGTCCGACACAGAGAACGGCCAGGATGTGTCAGAAGACGAGGAGGAAGAGAAGAACATGGTGCGAGCGGTGCTCAAGGACTACTTTGGCGACCAACCGAATTACCTCAAACAATTTGGTTTCGATAAAGGTAATTGTGTTTATGTGGAGTTGGTAATGTGAAAAATGCTTGTTGATTATAAATGTATTGTGTTAGATGAGTGTAGAGCTGGTTTGTTTGGTGGTTAGTAGTCATAGTTCTTAAAGGTATCATATAGCCCTATATAAGTGAAAGTGATCTACTGTACTTCATCTACTTTATAGATATAAAAATCACCAGTCAATATATGAACTAAAATGATAATTTACAAATGTTTCGATCAAAGGCAACAGCAAAAGTGACTTTGATATGATAAAATTATAGAAAAAGAGATCCTTTCTCTTATTCAAATATTAAACCTCTTTACAAAGTTCGCCAATGCAGTTGCCTTTGGTTTAGATGTTGTTTTATTTGTTTGAAGGAGAAGGTGATGAGGGGCCCACCATGGAGGAAGAGGAGGATTCTGCCTCGCTACCGTCTAGTCCGGAGGAAAACCTAAAAAACCAATCCCCACTCATCAACCGCAAGTCGGGCGGTGGCCTGTCTTTCGATATCGATGCAGATGCTCTCAGCAAGATCCACACAGAACCTGAGAAGCCAAAAGAGCGTGTCCGCAGCAGACCGCAGCACAGCGGGGGAATGGCGTATTTTGTGTCCATCGATGACCAGAATAAAGCGTCTCCTGCAACGCCGTATTACTACGAGCCACCTCTAACCAAAGACGAAGACTTGCTACCGGCTACTAAAAATTCAGCTATAACAACTACTACTACCTCAGTTGAAGTGGTGAAAAATGCAGAGCGATCGGAAACGCCGGATCTGTTTGAGAGTGAGACACGGTATGACATTACAGCGCTACGCATGGATGCACTCAGCATGAGCGTGCCCAAACACAAGGTCAAGGCCGGCAGCGGGGGTGTGAACGGAGACTTTGAAGACGAGGATACACTGGTAATCAGTAGCTTTGAGAAATCACAGAGTGAATCAGTCGGTGGTTCAGACTCAAATGTGACAACGACGACGACAACAACAACATCAGTGAGGAAAGAGTCTGAGAATATGCCAGGTATGTTGACTGTATCTTTAAGCGACGGTGTCAGTGCCGACGCCGACGGAAGTGGAGGGTTAGATGACTCACAAGCGTAAAACTAGTGTTTCGGTGGGTAGTGTGTAGACAAGGCAAATCATGGGGGAATATAGACTGCTTGGATAACCAAATGTGCAATTTGTGTTTGTTGGAATGAACATGCCACAGTACGACATTCGTACAATCTCTATTCTGTTGTTGTTCATCTGTCAATAGTGTTAGTGTTAAGGCACACGTAGTTCTGGTCTTGCTGCAAACTAGGTATGATGTTTTTTAAAGATTCACAGGTTTGTAAATGTTGATTTAATGGTTCGGCAGCAAGACCACAATGCACTTTATAAGGGAGAGTGATTCTGGTTAACATTAAATAATTACAACTCTTGCAGCATAGAATTACATTCGTTAATCACTTCTGTAATCCTCGTCTGATTTTCTGTGGTTATTTGTAGTCTATTTCAGGTAAGGTTTGATGAAAACTTCAACGTGGATTTGAAATTATGGTGCTGGAAATAGATGAGTTATAGATTAGTCTAAACTTTAAGTGTCTAACATTGACTTCATGTTAATAACTCTTTTACTGATCATGCATTTGAAATATGTTATTACTTGACAAAGTTATACGATATGCTAAGTATGTCTGGATAGGGTTATTCATTTAACAATTGTTTTAACATGATTTCGTACTTTCGTTTTATAACTAACTAATGTAAATATTTGTAAAGTATAATTACATAGACTATATTTTTTACCAATTTTAACAATTGTAAATTGATGTACTTGTTTCTTCTAGGCTATTTATTTGTGATGGAATACATTCTTGACATTAATTTCTATGAACGAAGACTTATTTATTGCTTTAAATATATGTTTTATATTTGCTTCAAATAGTTTTAGATTCACCATTAGAAAGGCAAGGAAGTTACAAGCCTGCTAAAGACCAAATATTTGGCCAATGGTTTTATGGACTTGGCTAATATTGTCCATATAGTAAAGTATCACAAACATGGATATTTTCATTTTATTGAACTCTAGCAATTTTGAATTGTTCTTTCACATTGACTGAGCAACAATGGTAAGTGCCTGAAGTTTCTTTCGGGTGTCCTTTATAATTACCTAATTGTTTTAGCTAGGACGAGATTTTATTTGGAATTACAAGCTACAATAGACAATTCAAATTGCTATACGTGTACATGTATGATGAAGCATGGAGGGATTGTATTCATTTTCATATCAAGGGAGTCGCAGTGAAGGGACTATTGATAATGATTGTAACTAATAAGGTTGGGTTGGGACAGTTTTTTTTTAGAGTAAGGGTTTTATTTTTTAATTTGATGTCATATTACTGTGATTATCAATTTCTTGTAGTGTATTTTTCAAAATTTTTTTACTTCTGTTCGAGTACTTTTGTTATATCTGGAAATTAGGAACGGAGAGAAAGAAAATTCTGCCATTTTATGAATCTATGGAATTTTACATTTTCAAATGTAATTTCTTGCAAATATGTTTAGATATACGTTATAAATATGTTATAAGAATTTAGTAGCAATAGTGTCTGTTTAATGTTCATCATCTATGAGAATTAATATCTACTTGCATTTTTATGTTAGCAGAAATATTCTTGCAGTGATATATATACCACCTATGATATTTGGAGATTATTAGAATGTCATTGATTGCATGGATGCACAGAAGTTTCATCACATATCATTCATTCATCATACATTTAAATTATTATTAGTTCACTATAATAGTTAGCAAATTGAATTTACGGGTCTCTAATAGTTATGTGTCTTAAGAAGTGCATAAAAAGAGTGTTCATAATCTTAATTCTTAGAACAAATAAAATAAATGTTTGATATTTTTTATAACTGCTATGAAAGATTATTTTCATATGCAAATTGTAGCGTTTAAAACCAATGTTTCTAGGAACTACAATAAATTCATTGTTTTATGACTCAAAATATTTTTTAAAAATCATATAATTGAGATTTCCTCTGACTTTTGTTTGTTTTAAATGTTTGTTCTTATCACTTGAAATGTAGAATATATGGAATAGATATTTCTTTATTAATTAGCGTGGATGGAAATTATTAAAGCATGATATAGTTATGTAAGTTGCATGTAATTTATTCATTAGACCTACAATGTATGACTCCAAGTCAGGTTAGGACTATATTTCATGGTCTCTGGTGGGATTCGAACCCACAACCTTATGGCACCAAATTGCCTAGCAGTTCAGGCTATTTCACTAGTACACACTACCACCGGAACTGTGTTCAAATCCCACAAGAGACTTCATGATATGGTCCTAACCGGACTGGGAGTCCATGGTCTAATGGCTTAATTACAAATACAATTTAATGATATATTCCCAAGTCCAAAAATAAAAAAAAATCATTTCATAGTTGTGTAAGTGTATATGCAGTAGTATAGTAGGAGGCTCATATCAGCAGCCTTTTTCTTTGTAACAACAGTGTATACAAAAATATTCCCATATCTTTTTTAATAAAATGATTGTATATTTTTGTAAATATACATTTTATATCAATCGATAGATATACTGAAGCAAATTTTACATGCATATCGATCGATTTATATACTGAAGCAAATTTTACATGCATATCGATCAATTTATATACTGAAGTGAATGTTACAATGCATGTACGAAATTGCAGTGATGGTTTAAGATATCAATTGTATTTTTGTAAACTTATTAAATGTATAAATCTTTATTTTGTACGACTATTCAATTTAATCAAATGCCAATCAATCTGACTAACTGTTAAATGCTAAGAATTTGTTTAATGTACATTTATTTTTTCACTCATTTAATAAAATAAACTAATATATGAATTGATGTACTGTAGTTTACTTTAATAACAAACAAACATTACTTTTACTTTTAAATAGTAGTAGGTACAAATCTACCAGACCAACATAACATGCGTTTGACAATTTCAAGCCACAATGAAAAATAAATGCAATAAGTGGAGTGTATTCAACAGAATAAAAAAAAATACTGTACTTCCTAATTAAATCAGATCACTTGCCATTATATTAATTGTCGAAATTGCACTTTGAAAAATAATTCATTAAATTCATTACAACAAAAATTTTGATTTGAACACAATAATAGTCTTTACTCAAATTGCAAGTTTTCCTCTTACTCATACATAAACATACATATCAAACAATAAAGAGATCTATGTAAATAACAAATGAAAATGAATATATGATAAATCAAAAATGAATATATGATAAATAAAAAATGATGAATTTAGATGGATATGGATGACATTATATTTTGGCACAAGGTAAAACCAATGAATTTTATCAAACGTTCACAATATCATGTTATACAAACACATGATTTAAACAGGATTGAAATACACCAGGCAAAACATGGGTAAAATCATGGTTTATAGTAGTTATAACGATAGTAGTTAATAATAATATATGATTTCAAAGTATAACATTCATGAATTTACAGTCTTGATATTTAACCATGTGTTACAAAATCTAAATATTAAATAAAATAAATCATATTACAGGACATCTTATAAGGGTTAAGAGAATGTAAAAATTGAATTATGAAATAGACCATTAAATACTGGCAAATTGCTATGCTAAAAACGTTGATTTCTAATAGAACATAGCAGTATAACTTAGCAAACATTAATGTAGATAAATATAACTAATTAACAACATTTACTGTAATGTATTAAACTTGTTTTCTAATTTCTTATTTCAATGCTTAAATTGGTTAAACATTTCTAAATAAATTTGATTATAACTAAAGAATGTTTGACATTAAAATTT
Source organism: Streblospio benedicti (assembly GCA_019095985.1). Taxonomy (NCBI): domain Eukaryota; kingdom Metazoa; phylum Annelida; class Polychaeta; order Spionida; family Spionidae; genus Streblospio; species Streblospio benedicti. Next base: position 45,285,595 of record CM032662.1, read on the forward strand.
ACTGTACATTAAAATGTTTTAAATCTATTTAGGTATCTTAACTAATTTAAACAACAGAAAAAAACCGAGGGAATAAGTTCATTATGAAATAAACTACTGTACAGCAAATAAATAACATTTTTGAAACCTGGTAGACTAATGGTGGTTATGTATTTCAACATTACAATATCATTGCGATAATGAAGCTCTTTTTCTTTATTGACACAAAGAAAATGCTTAGAACATAAAATGAGGAAAAAGAAATGTTGGTCATCAGTGTATTATCATAGATATGTATTGAATTACAATTTACTTCTAGCGTCAAAGAAAGCATTCAACAATTTTCATTACATGATAGATATGTTGTTAATGTACATTACGCAATTGACTATAAATAATACATTTTTATAAATAAATATTTGACAGCTGTCAACCTCATAATCACCAATGATTGAATATTAAAAATAAATACCGGGGTAAGCACTAACAAAATATTTAAAAAAACACATATGGCGACAAAATAAACATAAACAACAACAACAAACATTTCAAATTCATGCATTATAAACATTGACATTTAAACAAATTCCAATATGAAAAATGCACATCAGTACTTTTGTAAAGGAAAGTTGCTGACAAGAAACAAACTACATGTAGAACAAATGGATCTGATGATGGCAGTTTTCAAACTGGTGATGAGAGGTTAAATCTATTCCCCAAACACGTAACATCTCTCACAGTTGATTTTAATTCCTACATCTCCATATTCATTTACTTCAAAATTATTAGGAATCCTCACAATATCTCAAAACTTAATCAAATACTATGGGTGGAACAAAATTGATAAAATCTCTGATAAATTAACTGGTTTAACTCTCTCCTTATGTTATCTTTTATCCACATTACCCCCAAGAGACATTACCAGTAAAATCGAATCTCCACTATACTTCAATACAGCTCAGAATATTCATGAGAGAGTTGTTGTAACAAGATCACATCTTGCATAAGCGAATGTCAGTACTCCAGATAACTTTTGAACAATACTGGTCTACAGAACTAGCATTTCAAAAAAGTTACAGGTCCTGCAAAAATGTTACTCGTCCTATATGTTCCACGGTCCACACCTTATAGCTGTGACAAAAATTGGTCAACTGGAGGACGAGCAAACTAAAATTCTTACTCGTCTTTTTGGTTTAACACCTCTGACTAGTTGAGTTGAGTCCTTATCTAAGACATTGATTGTGAAAAGAAACGCACGTTCAAACCATCCACGTGCACAACAAGTGCTATGAGTGGAACACCAGTAAAATTGAATAACCGTCACATTGCAATACTGCTCTAGAGTATTCACCAGACAGTTGTTGTGACAAGACCACATCTTGTAATAACATAAAACCAAACCAACCACAAGTGCTATGGGTGGAACACCAGTAAAATCCAACCCCAGTCACATTTCAGATCACATCAGAGATAATATCATAATGCTCTTTATTTTTCGGGAAATTAACATCGAAGCGTTTGTTGCTTTCATCCGTCTATAGGAAACTCAACTCACTGGTGTTTTGACACGGAATCACTCAATCAAAGCATGACTGTTTTTATAATACTTTGGTTGCTATATTGCACTCGTGGCACTGGGGACTAAAAAAGTTAGTTGCAAAATTGCGACTAAACCAACAAGAGGGTTAAGCATTGTGACTGTGACTGATAACATAAACGCACGTTCAAACCAGCCACAACCATTGCTATGAGTGGAACACCAGTAAAATCGAATACCCCCAACATTTCAACATGGTCCAACAGTATTCACAAGACAGTTGTTGTGACAAGATCACATCTTGTAATAACATAAAACCAAACCAACCACCAATGGAACCCCAGTAAAATCCAACCCCAGTCACATTTCAATACCGCTCTAGAGTATTCATGAGACAGTTGTTGCAACAAGATCACATCTTGTATAAGCATTATGATAACATAAACGCACTTTCAAACCACCCCCCCACCAGTGCTATGAGTAGAACACCAGTAAAATCGAATCCCCGTCACATTTCAATACTGCTCTGGAGTTGTAACGAGATCACATCTTGTATAAGCATTCTAATGACATAAAACCAAACCCCCCACAACCGGTGCTATGAGTGGAACACCTTGATGACCTCTGCGATGGGCGTGCGGCAGATGGGGCAGGCGTCGCGCCGGTTGAGCAGGCACTTGGAGCACTGGGAGCAGGTGACCATGTGGTGGCAGGGACACAGCAGGCAGTCACGCGGACGCTCCATGCAGATGGCGCAGTCACGCTCCACCGCATGACCCCCGACCCCACCGCCACCACCACCGGTGTAGCCGTCTACAACACAACAGTGTGGCTCATTATTTTTTGAGTTCTCACTCTATTTTTTGTGAATTGCATGTTTAAACTCCTGATTAAATTTATTCATGAACCAATGAATTTGAATATACCAAAATAAATATTTATAATACATCATGATTACTTAAGATTTATTTTCACACAACTTCTTCGGCCGAATGAAAAGTTTTGAAGAAGTTGTTGTGAAACAACCATTCGCCAAAATGGTAATGTGGCTGGTTTTGAGTTGGTATCCATTTGAAACTCTTATATTTTGAAGCTACCTGAAGCTTTTCGGCCATCTTCACATGGCCATGTGAAGATGGCCAAAAAAGCTTCAGGTAATTTAGAGTTCAAAACACAATTCAAGATGATTAACAGAACTTTGAACAAATGAATATTCAACATACAATATACGATTCAACATTTGTATACTAGAAAAGTTACGCTGGTTCAAACTTATTCACTCCATCAATCAAATCTTAAATTTATACATTGGATTTTTGATGAGGAGTCTACAGACTTCATCATATAAATAAACAAATGAATACTTTTTTGATGATTAGATAACTACATATAGCAGTAGAAGTATACACATACTTAAATGAACCCCTTATGATATATACCTTGTAAACAGAACTTTGTACAACACAACAGTGTCATCTCACTAGAAAAGTTGTGCTAGTTCAAACTTATTCAATCAATCAATCAAATCCTGAATTGATTTGGACAGACGCTTATCATTCCTAAATTTGAGGGTGTGGCCTGGCTGCCCAGTCTATTTGTCAACCATCCCATCCAGGCTTTTCTATCATTTTGGATATGTTTGATCCATACCCAGACGTGATAGATCTTTCTGTATTCTATATTTCTATATGGTATTTAAAAAATAAAAAAGCAAAAAGAGAAAAAGTCAAAAGACAAAGATGAAAAAGAGATGCAGATCACAGATTGTTAAACAATTATCAGTCACACATATTGTAATTTAGTAGTATCAATATGTACATTAAACACTACTACTTGCATTATTAACTCTCTACAAGCCTCCATTAGCAACAGATGTCACAGATAATGCATCATACCATATTATTGAAGAACTCACAAGGTTTATTGTCTCTAGGAGATATGGACAGACTTTCTGGCTGGGACAGCATGGGTATGCTGCTTAGAACATGTTCACAACTGCGCAGCTGCTCCAAACGTGCTAAAATAGTAGAGAAGTACAGTTAATAATCATATATGTAAATATGTCTCAGGATGCAGCGCTAAAATGTCACTAAAATGTCACTTACCTGCATCATCAATACCTTGGTACGTGAAAATCAGCAAAAATGCCAAATCTTGGTACATATGATATATTTTCACTAGCAACATTGCAAAAATCACAGCCATATTAACAAAATATCAAATGAACTGAGATTATGCTAATTTTGGCTACTATTATTTCAGCATAAAAAATCTGTGTAATTAGTCTTTCAATAAAGTCCTCATACTGTTATATGTAAAACATTTAAGTTACAGTAATACTGTGTCCTCCACCCACTCTGAGTATCAGATGTCAAGATATGACCTCTGAAGCATAACTATTGCTCATTAAAAATTCTGACCAATCACAGGCTTTTTAATCCAATGATTTTAATTAGGTCAAGTGATCAATCAGAAGATTTACAGACTCTATTTACACTTTTTAGAGCAGTCCATATCCAGATGGTTTGAATAGTTTTATGATGCTTATGATGAATTACAATCCAGTTAAACACAATGAGACAACATAAAATTACGAATCAGGTCTCATAAATGAATAAATTATGATAATTCACTCTATGGTGAAACATTTCAGAGGTCAATCTGACATCTGATACTCAGAGTGCCTCCTCCCAAATCGTCACAGAAACTGATCCATTGATAAATGTTGAGTCAGGGACCTCCGTTTCTCCGCGTCAGCCTACCTTGCTTCCTGTCCTCCTGCTGTTCTTCACTGAGAACAAGAGGCTTGTCTCCGGAGCGGAAAAACAGCGTCTTACCCATCCGCTCAAACAGCGAGCGCACTGAAATAACATGCACAGAAAATACATGTCATTCCTAATCAGCATAAAAAAGATATTCATACATGTGAGTTGATTGTATTTAAATTTATTCCTAGAAAAGTCAGATATTTTATAACTTCATGCAAGTGTATTTTAAGTAGTCTTGTGAACGCTTTGAGCTATAATGCATATTTTCTAATTATGGACGTGGAGGGAAAAATTGCAGACACCCATAACCCAGTCCAACACCTTCTAAGGTTAAAATAAGGACTCATGATGATATAAGTTACTGCGCTATATAAATAAAGTTTATTATTGTTATTATTATTTACCATTTTCGTTCTTATAAGCGCATCTGCCCCATTAAGCACAAAATTCATACCCGCGAGGTAAAACTATCTAACTTAGCAGAATTATCGAGAGGAAAAAAAAGATTACACACATGTTTTCAAACCGACACAAAGGTAGTTTTGTGGCGTGTCGATTTAAAAACGCACGTTTACTTTTGAAAACATATTCTGAAACATTTCTATACAAACCTTTTTCGATAGTTTCCCCGGACGTGTATTTATTGGGTGTGATTTCCACTTCCGGAATGTAATACACAGGGTACAAGAACCGCAGTCCGAGGGTCCTCTGAAAGAAAGGTGACAAATGAACTAACTCACATAACAAATGTAATTAAGGTCTGCCATGGGACTCAGAATTTCCGATTGCATTGTGTTTACCAATTCTATATGCATAGAGTGCATTGTTGACCAAAATAGATTTTCTATGAAAAAATCAAGATCTATGACTAGGTTCGATTTCTTTTAATATATTGTGATTTTGTGTAGTGATGCGTGAAATCTTTACATATTTACACTGTTTTGATGTTGTGTGATGAATTTCAATGTTAGGTATGATCATGTACCTCCCGATTTGAAGCATGTTCTGCAATGGCTGTAACATCGACTCGCAGCGTATTTGAGCATATAATCGCGTCTGGTCGACAACACGCACTAATTTCTGAAAAGATTAAAAAGCCTGGTGAGATCTTATCTTGTTTTCTATAGTACTTCAAAGTCCAGTGGTTGTGCTCAATAATCATAATGCATAAATTTTCATATAAATTAACAAATACAGGCTGAACTCAATAAGGATTATTGAGACTGAACTCAAAATTGGCTGAGTCGTTACATATGTACATATGAATGTAAGCTTTGCATGATAGTTACAGGTGAAATGACATAAAAATAAAGCTCATTACTTTCAAATAAGGACTGTTTTATCTGCAAGTCATCAATAACCACTTCTAATATATAGTCTGCGTCTCTCACTGCATCATCCAGCAAACTTAGGCACACAATCTGACCCTACAATGATAATGAACAAGTTTAATGAAAATCCATCTTATTTATGCTAATGTAAAAAGAAAGAAAAAAGAAATTCTAATTAAGAAGAAAATACATGTATGTAATTAGTCAATCCTGGTGTAACTGTTATTTGTAAACTTTCATTTAGTAGAGATAACAATAATCAATTTGGGATGATGTACATTTTGTCACCCTCCATATTAAAAATGGACCATTGTTCTCTTTTCTCTCCCCCTTTCCCCCCCCCAAACCCCCATACTCATTGGACTTTTCAGGAACTATGAATAACTAAAATAATAAAATTGCTTCTGACACTTGAGCACGAGGGTTTAAATGGTGTAATCCGGGCCATTTCAAGACAAAAGTGCTACTTTAACCAGAAATGCTGGGCAAAAGTACTACTAGCATCTAGATGGTGAAAAAGAAGGGTCACTTGGACGGACAATAAATATGATACTAAATATAGAATGCCTCCGCCCCCCTCCCCATGAAAATGCCACACACAATTGTATACTTACAAGAAATTTTTTCTCAGGTAATAGTCCTTCCTGATGCAACCACTTTTTATCTTCTTCAATACGGCTGTGTGCAGTATCCAAGTTATTTACATTGGTGTCATACAATTTGATGCTGTGACCATGGTAAGCCAGTTCACCTAGAAATAGATTTTTCTCAAACCATGACACATATCAGGATTCCACAATGAAATGAAAGATAATACGCAACTGATAATACGGGACTCAGATATCTTCCATATTTTTGCAGGAAGAATCTAGGCTGGTTTAATATGCACTGCGGAGACAGCTGAAGTCAAAACCTTTTTCGTTTCTGTACTGTGCTAAAGCAGGGGCAGGTCATAAATGTACTACCTGCCTTTACAAAGCAAGATGAATGCCTCACTTCAAATTTGATGTATAAAACAGGGTATCAAAATATCTAGAGCAGAATACATACCACTCAATAACAGGCCTGTTATAAACTCGTGAGAATACCTAAATGCGAGAAATGTCAACCGAATGATTGTTGTCAGACGTAACAACACGATGCATGTAAGAAGTCGCCTATATCCCACATGTTAAATGTGACGTCTGTCGTTAGAAATGCATGGTAGGCCTACGTCTAGCGAAAATCATTCGATTATGCAATATTATAGGCAGAACCCGGGGGGGGGGGGGCGCAGGGAGCACACGCCCCCCTTTTCCCACCAAAATACTTCATTTTCATAGGGATTTTCATGAAATCACTTAAGTGCGCCCCTCTCCTTTTCCTCTAGTGCGCCGCCCCTTTTCCAAAAACCTGGATCTGCCTATGAACATCACGTGATCATGTTTGTTCTAGCTAACAAGACGTCATGGTATTTTTAAAGGTGCCATAAGTATTAATCATGGAAAATATAAATACTATTTTCATTATACTTGCAATGGATAAGGCATCCTCTGGATTTTACAGAACAAATGTGTTTTGGGGTGAGCAATATCTTTAAAACGGAGATTTCATTTGAGATCATTTTGTGGTAGTCTATCAAAGATTCAAAGTATCTATAGTTTTGGAGTATATTTATTTTAAAATCATTCCATACAGCATATAACTTCCAATATTGATGCCACCTCTATAAAGAGACCACCTCATTGAGGCTCAACAACCAGGGCTTATTCTTTATTTCAGTTCTATGCATACCACATCAATATCGAGATTGAAAACTAAAAGACTAACCAGCAATTTTTATTCCCATAATTCCACAACCAATTACGGCAATTAGAACCATTAGTATTTACGGAAAAACACATAAATATATAAAACTTATTAAGTGGATCTACAACGTCCTTGACCTTTAGGGTCTAGTCCTAAATTGAATCAATCGCGATGTACAGTTCACACACACTATGGACGTCTTAATTTGTAAATTATCGGCTTTGCATGAATATATATGAGTTTTTGTTTTCAAATATTAAAATATTTCAAAGAATATCAGGTGTTGAATCGTATATTCAATCGAAATAGGCAGTATAGACAGTATATAGAGCCTGCTTGCATACAATACCATATATGAACTGCTCTTCGCGCTAAATCAAAATAATGGAAGGTGCTTTGACAGATGTTTGCTAATAAACACAGTAATTAACTTGTCATATCTCTCATACGCTATGATATTTATCTTCAATGCTCTATTGCACTGTGTATTCGTCCAAACCAACAGATAGTCATGGAAGATCAGAAGATAGAGGTCGCTAAAAAGCGCTGGAGATTATTGGGCCAAGTAAGATTATTTGCCTACTATTTTAGTAGTAGTCTATAGAGAGTTCTATCTAGAATTAAAGATAAAGTACACAAAAGTATACTATTCACTTTAAGTTTGCATACTTGTATCGAGTAGATCTATATAATTATTTTGAAAAAATTATGCCTTTCACATTTTATGTTCAAGAACTGAAGTCCAGTAGCTAGCTACCTTGATCTACCTTCATAGCTATTCATGAATTAATATAAAATATGTGTAAATATATTTACAGATGTTAAGGAAAGGATCTAGCAATATCAAATCAGCCAATTCAAATATATCTGTTCGAAGATTTTCATCATTTGGTTTACTACAGTCAACTCCAGCTGATGTCAAAGATGATGCAGACAATTCTGCTGATAAAAGTAACCGAAATTACAAGTGGTATAAGTACTTCAGCAAATACTTTCCTGAATATCAAGTGCTTGTTAGGTAACAATTTTCTATTCACATTCTCACAAGTAATTTGAGTATCCCATCATATGCATAAGTTACCATATTTGCATCATGTTGTCAACCAAAGAATGATCTCGGATTCTCAAATTACTTGTCAGAATCTAGTACATTTTGTATTCAAGATTGTATTATTATGAAGATAGTAAATGATGAAAAATTGTTAAAATGAACAGTCTTGATTTTTAAACATTTTATTGAATTTACAACCAATGCAGGCAAAATGATGGCACCGTTACAGTGGAGGATCTTCTTGCGTTTGATAACACTGGAAATGTCTGTAAGTGATTGACATCATTTAGACCTAGTTTAACCTCTCTATTGTGACCAGCCTGAGGACTGACTTCAAGTGGCCTCAATAGAGAGGTGGATTTTTTATGGAGGTTAATAATGGTCTCTATACAAGTAGGGTATAAGTGTTTGGGACCGCAAATATCGGTCTTATTATAGCGGTGGTCTTTAATTGAGTCTGTAAATTGTACTTAGGCACAACTCTGGTCTTAATTGGAGGTTCTACTGTAGTTTACATATTAACTTAAAATTATTGTCAGCTATTAAAGCATAGATAAACCAGTTTGCAAGAAGAATCATGAATTCTCTATCTGCTATCTGTACATGTATCTGTATATCTGTATCTGTATATTATTCTACAAACTGTACAAAAATTGATCAAGTGCAAAATGACCTACACTTTTTAACATGTATTTTTTTATTCCAAAGGTATATGGCCATCCGAAGAAATTCTCACATACTATGCGCTGAAAAATAAAAGTTTATTCGAGTAAGTGCTTTGTACTGAATATCGACGAGGCAATTGAAAAATTTTATTGTATTGTGTTGTAATTCATTCACACAAGTCCTACTTTGCAAGGAAGGTTGGGGTCTTACAATGGGGCTATGTAGTTATATTGCTTCAGCTGACATAAATGAAGAATCAGCAATTGCAACATCATGTTCATATCATCTATATCGAATTTCTCTCTAACATTATAGCTAAATAAACATCAGTAATCAACAACTTTATTGTTTTTTAGGGGTAAAAAGGTCATAGAACTTGGAGGTGGTATGACATGTCTCTCAGGAATTGCTGTAAGTATTAGCTTTTGCTCTTTAATATCTGTATTGTGATGAAGCAAATATTCTTCTTAAATTGATTATTCTTTTGTTTTGAATTCACAGATAGCTCAGTGCACAAATGTAAAAGAAATCTTACTCACAGATGGTAATGAACAGTCCATCTCAAGTAAGTCCCACACAATTTACCATTCATTGCAAGTTCTTGCTAAAAGCATCATTTTTGTTCAGTGATTAATAATGCGCTATTGTTTTCTAGTGTATGCTTTTAAAAAATCTTCATAATCTATAATGCTGTCCTTCTAAGAGTCTATAACCAAACAGTAAAACATTGCATTTTGCATTATGCTATTCTACTTTTTCAGATGTCAACGTTGTTATAGAAAAGAACAAATCAAGCTTTGGGAATTCTATTGTAGATGCAAGGTAGCGTATATCATATTTTTCCAACATTCCCATTTTATTCATACTCTGATGATTTTTTTCATTCCTTACACATGTCAGTATAAATATTGACTATACATGTATATGTATTACAATGTATATTATTCGAAGCATCTTAATGTATATGTTAAGCCTTCTCAATATTATTAAACTGATGTTTTGTAACTGCGGAGTGTAAGGGCAATCTTTTCTGCTATACACCAAATCCCCAGGATTTTTTTTTCAAAGAGATTATCCATAATTGATGCTAGTTTGACATTTTAGTACCGGTATATGGCTTCATATTTCTTTTTCAATTTTACCCTTTTCAAAAGATCAAAAGATCACTCATCACTGTCAATGTATACACAAATATACCGGTAATTCTTTTATTTTTCAGAGTGCTCTTGTGGGATCAGTACGCAAATCTGGGTGATATGGAAGAAGCGTTTGACCTAGTCATAATGGCAGACTGGTGAGTTATTTATTCAAGCTCACATGGTTGTCAATCATAAATACATTTAACGTCTGTTGGGCCCTACAATGGTGATGGTCCTGTTGGACTGGCTACTGGCTTCCCATAGCTTCTACCTCCATACCGGGCACTAGTATGTACCTGACCTCAGCCATGTCCATTGTCAGACCCCAGGTGTCCCTTCAGCTCTTTCTTGGACAACCTTTACCTCTATTGCCCATGATTATTGAGGACTTTTTCCCAAGAAATGGTAAAATCCAAAATCCCTTGGTAGATTTTGTTTTAATTTATTCTAAATTTTCTTTTCAGTTTATTCTTTGATGACTACAGGGCAGATTTGGTGAATGTCTTGCAGAAACTCTTGAAACCTCAAGTAAGTAAACATATTCAACAACTTTTATTTTACAGGGCTAAATTCTTGGAATTCTTCCAAACTTTCATCAGATCTTTGAGATCAGAAAAAATAATAACTAACAAAAGTCACACCTTAACCCAACACTTTCTAAAATGATCGTTCATTTAGGTCTATACAAATTAATCCTTGATTCCACTAAAAAAAAAGATTTTCTTATTTTCAGGGAGGAGTTATCAGTTTCGCTCCAGCAAGAGGGAAAACATTCAGCATTTTTACTGAAATGGCTCAGGAATATTTCTCTATTCATATCAATGAAAAATATGATGACTATATTTATGAATTACATGAAGAGTACATGAAGCGTGGAAAAGAAGAATATGATGATAATATTCACTATCCAATTCTGCTGAAAATGCAGAAACTTTAGTCATTATTGAAGTATTGTATCGATTGCTCGGAAGAAATGATCTGGATGAGTAAGAACTATGCTTTATTAGATCCAAATTGTTAACAAACAGTTTGAGTACAATGATGGGAAGTTCAATATAGTTTTGAATGAATGTTTAATTAATACATAGTTTTAGGGTGTGCATGTTTATTCAATGTTACAATCATCAAAGTAAATATTATCTTTAAGTCTTCGGCGGATGCTTTATTTTTCTTTTACAATATTTGTTCTGTCGGTTTAGAATTAATTGTTTCAATTTATGTTATTTTGCTTTTATTTTCAGCATCTATATTTATCTATTTTTATTATCTATATTTATTATCTATATTTATTATTTCTATCTATATCAATCATGTGTATTAATGTTTTAGTCACTGTTACGATTGAAAAAAAGATTTACATTAGAGGTCGGATGTGAGGGGCACAAATATAACTGGTTAACAGCTATAGTAATTTCTTGATAGGATAGGGGGTCATCACTAGCTATGTCATATATTCTAAAGGAGGTGGAAGTGTTAAAAAAAGTATTACTTTGCAGTACAAAATCTATTCCTTGTATCATGTGTATTCTGATAAATATACGACAGTTGGGTTGAACTCTAGGTTTGTGCTCACCACATCCTTTTTAAATAATGACGCTCCCTGCTGTATTTCTAGCGGCTATCTGCCAGTCTTATTTTGAGCATTTATTTTGTAATGATTTTTTATCGGAAAAAATTGATGTTTTAAGAAGGTGTTGTTTATTAATGAGCAATTTCAGTGCTTTGCATTGATGTTGAAATGGTCTGTTTAAAATTCCGTTAAACATCACATGCGTAAAACTGCTGTAGTACCAAAACAAAAGCTAAAGATTATGAATTAACTAGGGTATACAAATATTTCCTCTTTGCACTATAATTAAGAGCTTGGCTTCTATAATTTTTGAAATTATATTCTAAAGAAATGGCTAAAAAAGGAAGAAACATTCTGCTCGCATTGCGTATCAAATAGCACTCTTTACAAAATACACTCGCATGAAATTATTTTATTATTTTATGAATGTAAACTAGTGTACACTTTTTAAGCTATTGAAAGTTAAGAACTGTTCAATATTACTTTATAGATTAAGGTAAGCCAAATACTGAACTATGAATGACTTCTTTCATTACAGAGTAGCAGAGATGGCTAAACAACAATGAAACACAGTGACAGCCACATTAACTGTTTCCCTATTGCAGCCAGCAGCATGCTATGTATACTGGCAAAGCAACTGCATTGCTTGGACAATGTGTTTTTAACATTAAAAATGTGTACTGCTTTAACGACTGTGAAAATTGAAAGTTAATCAGGTCTACGTTCTGTGTTCATTGAATGAAGTACAGTGTTGTTTTCAAAAGATTTTTACATTTCGGTTTCATGTATTTTGTTATGCTGAATGAGTGATTTAAAATTATTTTAGTTTGATTGATTAGATTTTCAAATAATTTCTTTGAATATTCCTCTAATACCGGCTGTAATATCATAGATTTTTTGATTAACTCATTTCAGTATTTTATGAGCAGTTGTTCAGTGATATAAATGGTTCACACAATTCTGTGATGTATAAAGCAATGTTTTTAGATGTATGTTGTGTTTGTGTTTTCTTTAGAAGATAGTGTATTATAAATGTTAAGACATGATATGACGGGTGTCCAGAAATTGGGCTTTTTCATCGTACAGCTTAGCACATTTGGGTTTCCATTAGGTTGGTGGCCAATAACAACATGGTAAAATTTCAGGTTCCTGAATTAATGTCTTCATTTTTTGCAAATCCACCTCAAAATCTGGAAATTTAGCTCCAACACACTAAAATCTGCAATTTTCGAAAAATATTAAATATCCATTAAAGATAGTTTTGTACACTACAATTTTGTTTTAAGCATATCCTTTATAGATAATGCATTCATTGTTGGGGTCATATATAACTATTTACTGAAATCTTGTGGTTTAAAACGACAAAAATAAAACTCAGAACTTGGTTTGAAAATCTTTAATTTTAAATCATAACATTATTGATATAATAACAATTTGTCAATGTCCTTAAAACTAAATAAAATCATCCATTGCATCCATCTGAGATTAATTAATGTTTTTGAAGTCAATCAGCTTACGATGATGATTGACCACCATCATGACACAGTTCAGCCTCTTGGGGTCCTTCCTGTAGTTTATGAACTCTGTCACATTCTTCACGGATCTTTCTGCACAGTCATCCACAACTTTATGTTTATCCACTGTCTTTGAATATGTTGAAGGCAGGCACAGCTGCCCATTCACATGGCGGTATACCTATTCCTGATAATATGGACATAGGTATTGTCATATAATATGGATACAAGTTATACTTTTGCTGCGAATGTTGGCAACGTTATTATTATCTTTAAAATATTATTTAGCGTGAATTAAGAGGGCCATTATAATCGTGGGCAGTGAGTCAGCTTAATTTATTTCGGGCTGTTTACTCAATTCACCAGATCGAAGATATCAGTGTTTCAGAGATTCCCGTTGATAAGAGATAAGAGATAAGAAGATTTTATTGGCAACTAACAGTGTCAGTACAACCAAAGACAATGAATATTTGACATATACATATATAGAAATGAATTGACAATACATATTATATCTATTCATTACATATAATATTGATCATTAGATCAATTTTGTTTTAACACATATTTGTTTAACAAATGAACATATCAGCTGTATAACTTCAAGATCATTAAATTGCATGTTTAATATAGATATCAGTTTTTCATAAACTGATAAATTATGAAAATTTGGATACAATACATTCATATTTTGTAAAAACGTATTTCTTTCTATTTCTGTTGTTTTGCATATCATCAAAATATGATAAGAATCTTTGGTTACATTACATGCATCACATATATTGTTTTCATTATATTGATCATAGTACATAGCTTTATCAAGTCTTAAATAAGCAAAGCATTTCCTTATGAAAGTGCTCTTTATGTTCATATTATATGGAGGCGATTTAAAATCTACATTTTTATGTTTATGACACTTATTTAATGTGTCATATTTACAATTATCATTAATAACAGAGTTAATTAATTGTTTGTGTTGATTCATTAGATTATCTTTTACAATACACTTTATTTGTTTATTTGAATAATTAGACGGTGACACTAATATATTACCCATACCATTTGATTTAAGTAGGTATGATATATTTTGGATAAAAGGATGATTATCATCTTTACATATCCTAAAAGCTGCATGTAATAAGGGATTTATAGGATTTGCTTGCAATCTGTGCCAATAGGATATTTCATTTATATATGCTTGCAGTTGAATAGGAAATCTATTTAATTCCTTCATAACTGCTGTTGTACTTGCAAATTTAGAAACCCCTATAACATACTTACAATAGTTGCTATGTACACCTTCATAATTATTTTTTTTCATTTCATGATTTGTTATCAAGCAATTGTCAGAAAAAAGTTCTTATTTGAATAAATTAAATCTATTTTGTCCTGACTACTATTCAATTTTACTAACACCTCCCCTTTAGATTTTTTTGTACTTTGATTTCATCAATTTTTATCTCTATTCATTCTTTGATTTATAATAGATTGAACTTGACATTTCACTTTTACATTGATTTTGTTTATTTGTATTTTTATATATCTATTAGAATCTGGTATTCCCCCACACTTCCATATAATAAGATTGGTGTAATTTGTTTATCAAATAATGACATGGCTAATTTTGCCGAAACTGGTGTGGAATATCCCAGGATTTGTTTAAGAACATGTACAGCACGGTTTGCTTTAGATGTTGTTTCTGCAATTGCATTATTAAATTTGCCATTTCTTTCAACACAAACTCCTGAATATCTATAGTAATTTACATATTCTAATATTTTCTCCTCAAACATAAAGTTTGGGGCTTTAGGGTTTCCAACAGACATTTTGTTTTGTCTTT
>CM032662.1:45317239-45328599 GCA_019095985.1 Streblospio benedicti
TGAACATTCATGTTCTGTGAAAATTGTAGTTAACAGCGTAAATAGCCAGCCTTTGTAGAATTGCTATTTAAGGCAACACAAAAGTCTCTTAGCCTGTGAACTGGGAAAAATCCAGACCACGTTTATACACAAGATTTTCACCCTTAAGGCAGAGTTAGGACCTTGTAGAAAAGTTCATGTCGCTCATCCCTCTGGTCCTCGAGCATTGCTGGGCAACAGCTCGGCTGGACCCCAACTGTTTATTAATTAGTCTCATCAATAAGGGTCTCTATTACTCTTGAGATTAGGAGCACAAGTATAACGACCAAGAGACTGGTTGATTGAGACAATGTACTGAAATCTTGTAGTTCCCGGCGTGTGATGATGTTTATATATTTACGTTGCCCACACTTTCAGAAATGCAGCATGACAGTTATGCTGTTTTAAGTCATTCGTTTCACATTTTACTTAGTGTGCAGCCATTGAAACAATTTGTAAGCAAGACATAATAATTTTTATGTGAAAAAATTGTTGTCATTTTCACATTTGCTGGAAAACTTGGAGCGAAACACACATGACATCAATAACAAGGGCCTAGGGACTGCTTAATTTTGTGAAAACATCAAATTTTAGAAAAAAAAATGCAATCGTAATATTCATATGTACATGGTTTACCTCACATTTTGACAAAGTTGAAGTCAAACTACATCTGACAGATATTTCAGGGCGCATATTTATCGCATCCGTAAAAAAATGCCTAAATGTAGAGAATGTATCATTAAGATAACATTCATTGTCAAATTGAAAAAAAAAATCCAGTCATGAATTGGATTGCTTGATATATAAGCTAGAATAGGGTTGTTTGATACATGAACTATATGTTTCTAGTATATTTCATGTGTCAACAATAGAAATGGTTTGTTAGATTTCGTTACTTTAGCTAAAATACCTTAGTCGATGTGTCAATAGATGAACCAGTGCAACTTTTCCCGGGATACATTTGACATTAAAACTGTCACGTCCGATATTTCATTCTGTCTGTGTGTCACAGATTGAGTAAATGATATGTCAAAAAACACTGCAATAGGAAGATATGGTTGGCCAGTTGTCAAAAAGAAGTGTCTGAAAGACCAAACAAATGAACGGGATGCTAGAATATCTTGGTATCTGATATGTATGTGTGATGATTTATTTCTAAAAAAAATAAAACTATTTTGGAAGAAATTATATTTGAAAGTGCAAAAACTTGAAGAAGAAAAATCCATTCATTTTGAACAAGAACAGATGAGATTTCATGAATTCCAAGAAAGCCGTCTGCTTTGCTCATCAAGAAAGGGCATTAAATGATTGGTGGAGAAAAGTGACCATAAAATGCTGTCATCACCTGAAATGCGGACCATGTGTACACATTCTAGACGAGGAATTTCTCATCAAAGTAACAGTGCACGATCTGATGAAGTTTTGGATGAAACCGTTTGGTAATTCATGTGAAGTACAAAATGGATATAACATGTTAATACATGTGTGTGTGTTAACTGTAGCTCTTGGTAGTCATATACACCACTTTGTATTACACCAGGTCATTTGTGAATAGATATTTCATTTACATCATCGTGACAGTTTCAAAAGGTTTATTTAAGGTACAGAAAGATACAGTGAAACCTTGCTGTGTTACTTAATAGAGTTTATCACAAGTAAATTTGGGTTTCACTTAATAAACACAATTAAATACAATCTAAGCAAATATATGTCTGATATGAGGAGTTAATTATGTCAAATTCATTTCTCATCTTTAGAACAAATCCATCTCCTTCGAGGCTTTAATCGCGGTTATGTCCAGATATTCCTTTGTAAATGAGATACACAATCAGCAATCTCAATATGCACCTCAAACAACAATGTGGGTTCCTGAAGCTCCTACACATGATTGACAACATTCTGACCAGTGATGACGCTGCCATCGCGCCTGTTCAGGACCTCAAGCAGCGTTACAGATACAGATACAGATACAGACGTGTCACAACGTCTTGATAGAGAATGGGCAATTGACAATGTTAATGTAGGCAAAACGAAAGCTCTGATTTTTTGCTTAAACTGTTCAGAGGTTATCTAATCACAGCAGTGTTTGGTTGATAATGATGGAAACGGAATAACACTATTGGGGCAACCAAGTTGCCGGTTTTACTGTATACTGTCCCTATAAGGGTAGACTGGCGTAGGTCTATGTTTGCACTTTGTCCCTTTATTATGTAGAGTGCTACCCGGTGGAATGTGATGACCTTCATGCATGATATAGTTTGAATGAATAGAATTTTTTCAACGATTTTATTTCATCTCATAAATTTCTATTTTAACATTTGGGTAATACTAGTCTTTTCTTTTGGGTCTAATAACAGTTAACTATAGCAATGTAAGTCACAAAGACATTTACAATTTATTTACAGGCGATATCTTTTCAACGAGTCCTCATAGTTTCCGGTTTGATAGTTGATCACCAAATGTGTTATAGACATGTACACATGTAAGTGGCTTTGATGTGCAATGTCACATGGCCAATAAAATTTGGTAGAGTCATGGGTAGTGTGGTGATGTAAATTTACAGTGGTTTTTTGTACAGTAAAACAATGCAATGTGGTAATTAGCAATGGCGTTAATGTCACATCGACCTCAACATTTATGATTATATCTGAGCCTAGAGAGGTTCAGCCATGGACTCTGGGATTACTTGTGAAAAACAAATACTCCCTAACAGGATGTATTTCACATGAACGGGCATGCCGTGAGTCGGTAATCCATTTGCATGATTTGGCATGATGTTGAAAAAGATTCATTTGTTTTATAGCAAGGTTAGGTGATGTAGTCCATTTCAACGGGATGGATATTACAGAACGTGGCGTTCATATGCTCTGAGTTCATAAGATGCATTGAGCACCCCATTTCTCCAAGGATGGAACAGTTTTAAGCTCAGTCTACACCACTAAAGCGAGGGGCACATTCCACCTTGCGGCGGTGGTCGCCGCAAGGCGTGTTGAGGTCTGCGACGTCTACGGCGTTTTCAGCATGCAGTGACAAAAGTACAATTGTGGGCACATGCGCACGGGCCCCGTGCGTTAGGAATGCGTCGGGACAGGGAGTGGTTTTTATTGAGGTGGCCGTGCCCTCAACTTGCATAGAACGTGCGGTGTACTCGCGTGTTACGTCTAGGACTAGTCCTACGCACCGTGTGATTACTAAAGTATGGGATCCGCGCGTTCATGGTACAGGCAACCCACGGCCCCCGTACTGTGTCTGTGTCCGACAAAGTGTGGGTAAATCATCTGCGTTTAACGTAAGGTCTCCGCACTGCCTCCTTACGGTCAGACCATGACGTAGGGTGGCCGTAGAAGAAGCCAAACTTCTTCTGCGGCCACCGTACGGCCTTGAAAAAACGTACGTTTGCCGCACTGCATACGCACGGATCCTCACGTTTTCTATGCGTTTTTGGTCGTAGACTGGCTGTAGACCCACCTTGCGGTGGAATGTGCCCCTCGCTTAAGACTTCCATCAAACAGTATCAAACAGCATCCGATGAGACGTCTTGTCGACAGCGTCTTTGCGGTGTAGACACTCTTAAGACCAATATTCCACGATTTTTCATCTCGTCTCAAGCCGTCGTGAGTATTTGACATGTCAAGTCTTGGTCGGGTGAAGTTTGATGTAGTTTATGTAGTTTGATGCGGTCGTGTTGGTGTAGACAGGTTTAGCCACAAGACGGATCGTCGGGGCATAATTTAACCAATCACAGAGCAGCATTCAGTTCATAGATCTACATGTACGTCACCTCCGATGGTGTTCTATCATTTCAGTTTTTCAGGTAATGTTTTGCCACTCAACTATTTTGTACTGCACTCTGTTAATCTATGCCGTAGTATGTTAATCATGCTGTACTAATATGTCGGATGTTCATTACTACATTGTGTATGTTAATCTATGCTGCATTACGTTAAGCTACTGTGATTATGTAGGAAATAAAATAATAGTATCAAATAAAAAATGACATTTTAATAATATTTTGACAAGCAATAACAATAAGGGACGGTGCAATATTTATCAGGGAGAGGGACCGGTGCATTTGGTAAGGGGACAGGTACTTTTATCAAGGTGCAAAGTATGGGGACCGGAGGATTTATCATTCTCGTTGGGCATGGGACATGTAGGCCCTACTTTTTTTTCAGCTGCTGAAATCCCGCCTCGGCGTGAGCGGATCAGTATGAATTAATCACGCGAATATTCATGGAGGGGACGCAGACTTTTTTCATGAATAGAGGTCATGGGACATCAGGTTTTTTTTTTTTTTTTTTTTTTTTTTTTTCATCACATCAACAGGCGATAAGACCTTTTTTTTCAGGCAAGTTTTTCGATATGCACCGGTCCCCTGCCTGTTACACCGTCCCTAGATAGTTGAATAGATAAATATGATCCGGAACGTGCACAACTAATCGTCGTAAGGTGTTAGCGGTGTAGACAGGCTCGTGAAAGACAGAATGTCTTTACATTTTTTTATCAAACTGCAAAAGATGTTTCGTCGGATATCGTTTGAAGGAGGTCTTAGCGGTGTAGACAGGGTTTGAGGATGCATGGTTGCACGTACAAATGTTAAGTCATCTTTAATGCGAGCTCCAATTTGCATAAAACTACAACAACATCTTCATGTAAACTGTAAAATCAGTTTAGATGAATCACAGGTCGATATCAAATATAACCCACTAGATCTACATCATCCTTATCTACTCGGGCTTATTTATTACTTGTTGAAAATACCATGAACATCGGACTTTGAAGGCTGAGTGAATGGGAAGAGCGTGAAACCCACGATGGATCTACATGTGCTTTCTTCTTTTCTTTTTTTAGAGCGGTTGAGGACTGCTAATTAAAACGTTTATCATCATGTTTCCTCTTTCACAGCCTCTCCCACTTTAGGCGCTCTTAAATACCATTTCCCCTATCTCCCTCCATCTGACACTGAGTCTCTTGACAAGAATTCAATTTGAAAACAGTTTTATTTACTCAAAATTAAATTTCACGTTTTAGAATGCACTACATACTTTTAAAAAAAATGTTTTTTAGATTTTATAAAGTTAATTAATGTCTCAAAATTCGTTACGTATACAATTTAGACATAAGTTACACCAAATCAATAAAATAATATAGAAAAATACAATGAAGTTAAAAGTATAAAAAATAACTCAGTATGAAAATCCTTTACAGTCGCTCATCTGATGTTAGACTTATTGTGAAGAGATGTGTTCTGAGAGGTACTTCATCATCGTGATGGTCTTTATGCGTTTCTGACCAAAGAAAGGGAGAAGCTCGTTGTCGCAGATCATGTATGTGGGATCTCTGGGGTCCTTCAGGCCACGCTCCTTGATAATCTCCCACATTCTCTTCACCACGTCGCAATTCCTCATTCTATCGGTGCCGAGCACACGGGCAAGGGCAGGGGAGAGCTTCTTAACAGCGAAGACATTGTTGTTCTTCAGACCTTTCTTATAGGCCCTCTTGTTTTTACGCAGCCTTTTCACCCCTTTGCTGGAGCTGGGCTGTGCTACTTTGGTTTTGATGACGGGCTTGGCTGGAACCACGTTAACCTTGCTTGCTGACTTGTTTCCCGTCAAGGTAACTTTGCTGGCTGATTTGTTTCCAATCAAATTAACTTTGCTGGCTGACTTGTTTCCAATCAAATTAACGTTGCTGGCTGACTTGTTTCCCGTCAAGTTAACTCTGCTGGCTGACTTGGCCTGAGCTACGTTGCATCGGCTGGTCGACCTGGAACTTGGTCTGCTCTTGCCCGTCATACTGAGTTGTTAAAAACAGTCTATTTTTTAAAAAAATAAACAAATGTTGACAACAGGATGGATAGTTTAGCGTAACAATGCAGCGTTCCAGGAAATAAAACGTACTAAGTACGTTCTACGAAATAGAACGTACGTTCCACGGAATAGAACGTAGCCAGTTAGCTAACTACATCATGTGGAGAAGTTGAAACAATGTTGAAGGCTTATGTTTTCAAGTTTACTCTCTATAAGCGCAAAAATATTAGTTTAGTTTGTGTTGAAAAAATACAGAATAATGTGGAGAAGATAAAGGAGGTGGTATTCGGAAACCAGCAGAAATGCAATGAAAGAATATTAATCCAATATCAGGTGATTATTTCTTTTCCGTTAATTTCCCAACTCCCGTGACACTTCTTTATTCCATCAACTAATGGGAGAGACAAAAATTAATGTTACGTTGATTCTCTATATCATTCCTTTTTACAGCTGCATAGATTTTTCAAAAACATGTTCAAAAAGTTCAATTTAAGTAAATTGTAATTCTTAAATTGTATTATTTATTTCATCATGACATTGTTTCGACCTCTTGGTCCTTATCAAATGCACAAGGCTGTTTACTGGATAACAAGTATGGTATATAATAATTGATATTTTAAATTGTATAAACTTTTTTGGGTGCTTTTACAGTGTGATGGGATCCGGCGAGCAGAAACCGAACCAGCAGATCAGCCCTGGAAGACTGACAATCTCAAGAGTACATTGTGCTGGATCCCTTGGGCTGACCACAGAATATTAAGTGCAGACGTTGGAAGACAAAAGAAGAATACTTTAGAGAGAAGGAAAGTTTCAGGTGGAGTAGTGCTTGGAATTATCATGAGAATGAGAGTGAAAATAGAAATAGCAGATTGTATGAAGACCAAAATGACAACGAGTATAGAAATGACAGATATTATGAAAGATAAAAGTTATAGACTATTAATGTCAAAATGTCCAAATATTGATTCACGTATCAAAATGTCATATCTATTCTTAATAATAACAATAATGAGCTTACTAACCTTATCTGCTTGGAATATGAGATCGTTAGGCCCTGCTGGTCCTTATTTACATGAACTGGCGGACGTACATAGATCAGATATTATATGTATCAGTGAAGATCGTTTGTACCCGTATGAATTGTATAAATTGAACTAGCTTTGTCCTCAATTTGATGTGCATGCAAAAAGTAGTGAGGACCTGTCAAACGAGGTTCAAAACAAACAGTCTGGTCATTGTGGCATAGGTATTCTCTGGCGTAAAGAATTGTCTAATAGGATCAGAGTTGTGGACTGCGAAAGCGACAGATTGTGTGTCACTGAAATCGCAGGAATTTGCAATGACAGAAGTGTATTTATAATATCTACTTACCTTCCTTAGCAACAATGTAAGATAACTTCTTTCACAAAACACTTGGCAATTTTATCAGATCTTGTTGAAAAATGTAAGCTGACTGGAGAAGTCATCATAATTGGAGATATGAACAGTCACTTTGGTCCAGAAATAGAGAACCGTTTACATGGTAAAACTAAAAAATGCAAAATTGCTGTACAAACTAGATGATGACAGTGAACTCAAGATTTTAGACAAAGATCATGATAGATGTTCAGGCCCTTGCTGTATACGTTTAACGTTGATGGCGTCGAGAAATCTTATGTAGACCACTGCATTGTCACGGGATTAATGGATCTTAAAATTCATAGTTGTTGTGTTATTGAGGAAACGTTTAACTGCAGATGAGATAGAGTACACTACAATTCTGGCCGACAAGATTTCCCTTATTGATGGAACAATAGAAGCACTCAATGTACGGAAACATCATACGACATACAAGGACATAGACAAAATAGTCGAGGATCTAGTTGAAACAATAAAAAGCTGTTGCTCAGCTCTACCAAATTACAAATTTAAAAGACATCTCAAACCTTACTGGAATAATACATTGACAGCTTTATCAAAGGAGAGGAAGGAAGCGCGAAAGTTATTGAAGAATGCATGTGACTCGGAAATGTCTAACGCAAAACAAACGTATAAAAAGATAAAAACTCTGGCTAATATCTCAGACATCTCAGATTGATTTATTTTTATTTTTTGTTTTTACTTTAAATTACTGTGTAGCATAAGTAGCATAAGTAGAATGAGTAGCATAAGTAGAATAAGTAGAATAAGTAGCATAAGTTAGAATAAGTAGCATAAGTAGAATAAGTAGCATACGTATTATAATAAAAAAAATCGAAAAATATTACACTTGCTTAACTTGTTATTTCCATGCACCACTAGAAATAAAAGCGCAACTATCAGATAAAAAACAAAAAAAAATAAGACAAATTGAAACTACATGTAATTTCTACTAACTACTATTATGGCTACTAATTTTCTTATTTATAATCCTCACTATCAAAAATTAAATCATGCTCCACTTTAGTGATGTCAGTCTGGCATATATATGCTTTACCCCAAAAATAAACTTGTGTATAAGGCATGAATCCATACATAGGTTATATATAGGCTACTGATGGTTATGTAACGGCCCTTCACTCACCTATTAAAAATGGAGTTATTTCGGCATGGATTTCATCAAAACGACAAATCACTTTAACTGCCTAAACCACCGTGTGATATAAGATTTCTAGAAAGACATTTTACGTCCACGTGTAACTGTTTTGTCCTCGATATTCACACATACAATTAACTGTATCAACATTCCGTCATCGCCTCTAAATTCATGTAAGCTGGGCGATCATTTCATAGCCTGTCACTCGGGATATTTGGCATTTGCCATATCCATGGTTTAGCCGACTTTCTGAAGGCAGTGGCCGAGATAATTTGCAAACCCGTCTAAAACCTAGGGCACAACCGCCAGTACAGAGATTTTGACATAATGTTTTATCAGTACCTGCATGACTGCGCCATGTGATAAGGAAACAATCATGGCAATATATATAGGGGGGATGTGCCCCATTTTGGGGCGCGAAGAACAAGTTAACCGACCCCCGTCAACATTTTAAAATGTTGAGTGACCCCCCCCCCACACACACACACACACACCTGCTAAAGGTCATTTATATAGTCATTGCATTGCTAAAAGAAAATATTTGAAAAAAATATACCGTAGCGTGATTAAAAAGTTCAGCGACACCCCCAAAGGGAATCAGAAAAGTTGGACGACCCCCCCCCCCCACCTATTTGGACGACCCCCCCGATATCATTATTTATGATCATTCCCTAAAGTAAAGGCGTGACGCACTGGCTCCATACTGACCATGCACTGGTCAAACGGTCAAGTAGGCTAACTGTTAAATCAACCGTAGAGAAAGTATTCCATATTAAAATTTCCCTACTGTCTCCGTGCTCCCTCAAAAACGTACGTTCCACGCAGTTTCACAGCATTGGACACTCACTGATCCTTCTTGAGTTTTTGACACAGAGTGGCAGTAGAGAAGCAGTATTGTCGGCTGTGACCTACGCTTTAGTCAATAAATTTGCATCTATGAGCTAATATGGGTCTTTCACATACATTCAAAGGATTATGTATGTACATCTTTCTATAAATGTGGATGCAAGTCAACTAGATAAAACTGCACGGTGTAGATTTTTTTAGCAATTCCAAAATTTTCATGAAGACTTTCTGCTAAAAATACATGTACCTGGAAAACGGGAAAACCAAGAATGTGGGGAAAAGACCAGTACAGAGGGATATGGGATTTTTTAACCCCCTATAAACCCCCACGCTATAACATAACAGCTGTGAAATACCTTAGCTCACATCTCCTCTACAGAATTTAATAATGCATCATTGAGTCCTGTGGACATGGTTTAATCCTTCACGGGACGTCTTAATCCAAACACATGGCATCACCTTAGTACTACAGGCCGGTGAGAAGATCATCATGATATACAAGCTTCAGTTAGGCAGTCACAAATGTTCAACCCCAATGCTTATTGCATGAATACTCTGTAGGCAATATGATTCTATTGACCCATTATTTTCTTTGTATATTTCTGTCACTGCTTATTATTCCAAAAAGATTTTTTGAAACAATAAGCATTGACAAAAATATAGAAAGAAAATAATGATTCCATATAATACTGCAGTCAGTCTCTTCTTTCAATCCTGGGAGTAAGTGATATAGTTTTTGACCCGCTCTTTCTATCACTTGTATATCAATTGTCCCCTTACCCACTTCCTGGACAACACTTTTAACTCTGCGTTTCAGCTCCACTTTGGGCGTTGGTGGTACGAAGGGCACAGTATCAAATGGCTTGTGCCATTCAAATTTTGCCCTTGCCTTCTCTGCCCTTTCTTCTAGCTGGTAACCCTTTGGTCGGTACAACGGTACCGTGCCATTGTTGTCCCTTTCTACCTGGCTTTCATATGCTTTCATGTGTTATACATGCGTTTGGAGGAAAAGGGAACTGTAATAAAGAAGGGGCTGTATACCAAGGTGAATGTAAGGCATGTGCAGAGAAAGGGATCAAAAGCATATATATTGGCGAAACAAGTAGGTCAACATATGTAAGCGGTCAACAGCACCTCAAGTCCATACAAAACCCTGTCCAGAGCAAGAACAAAAACGCTTTCGCAAAGCACATTATTGAAAAACATGGGGATGGGGAAGAGGTCAAATTCGGATTCAAAATAGTTAAAGATTTTGCAAAACCATTAGAGACAAGTCCGGGAGGGTGTTGAGATACTTGGAATGAAAGCATATGTAGTAATGAACTCTAAATTAGATCACTATAAACCAGCAATAATAAGGGTGGGGTTTACAGACATCACATCCCACTTTCTTACACCACCCTCTCCCAATGTCTTGAACAGAATGAATTTTAAAACATCGACGTATTCAATATTGCTTTGTACCAGCATGGTTATTATTTTTTTAAAATGTAAGTTTGAGATGAAGTCAAACTTTAATGAACCAATAACAAATCGAGTCATCCGAAAGTTTGAGTTATTAGCGTGATGAATATTGTAGATAATACAGAGACCTTGGAATGAAAGCGGCGCCCTAGTTTAAACCACATCTATGTATATGTGCTTCCGTGGCCGTGTGGTTAGGGAGTTGGACTCGTGACCAGAAGGTCGTGGTTTCGATTCCCAGTCGGATCTGGTGGTGGGTGTGTAGCAAACTTACCCCAAGCAGGTTGCACACTGCTCCGTGGCACCTACACGTTAATTAGGTACAGGTCATCGGGTTGAAAGAGTGACTGAGTGATTGTGTGAGTGATTAGCATTGTGCGCTGAATGTGCTGCCGATGTAAGTATGTGATAAATGATCAATTGAAGATCAATAAGTGGGCCAATGACCTGGTGTAAATTGTAAAGTCGTGAGATCAAAACTTGGATCAATACTATAAACCAGACATTTACATTTATATGTATGGATTCACTATATGTACAAATGTAGTGCTGACGATACTGATCTTAATTCTCACCTATATCCTGACATGCACCCGTATCAGATGGATTTTCTAATAGGAGAATTTCAACTATTTGTGTACTCGGCTTTGATTGTGTTGATGCAAATA
>CM032662.1:45332987-45376355 GCA_019095985.1 Streblospio benedicti
TTTTTACCATTGGTTTGGTCCTGTAAGATTATTTTCTGAAAGACTACTATATAAAGAATAAAAAAAGAATTTTGCATAGAAGTGAATACCCTCTAACCAAAAATCAAGATGGCGGCCATAACCCCCAAAATCATGGTGATCTTAATAAGTGCTATTTTTTCAATCTCATTACCACTGAAATGAATGATTTTGATATTTAAACTTAGGATTTTATCAACAATGATGTTAATGACTTTAATGAAATTTTAAAAAGTAGCAGTAGCCAATGAGTTCACTGGCTCATAATGCAAGCACATGACATACTGGACATTGTGGAAGATGCTGGGCAGGCATTTGAATATTTGCACATATTCAATTTCCGACAAGATGCAGATCGTGCACGTGTAATATTCAGTGGCTTATAAACAAATGTTTGTCATTGACAATTACTGAAAAAAAAATGTTTGTTGACCATAATGGAAAACAAATGTTTGTAAAGCAAGACAGCAGAGAAATTATGTAGAAAGTTTGTCATTTGAACATTGTGCATCTCATCATTACATCTCAAATTATCAAATTACATAAGAAAAAGATTGACTAGGTGGTAAACAAAATGAGATCTATTACATAAATTGTCTATGCTGTATCATTGGCACTGACAGATTTAAAGCAGCTGAATTAATTTCATCCAGTCTATATAATATCGGCCCATACCACATGGCTCTCTATGTTCTTCCATCGTATGACCTATAAAACTAGCCAATCAGCGCAAAGCTCTTAATAATTTGGAGATACTTTTGATCTGTCAATAATATCATGGTTAAGCTTTATTATTAGATTTGGCATGTAAAAACAATTATGCTTTTGCTGTGCACATAAAATACAAAAACTATTCCTGCAAATTCAAAATGTTTATTGATTGTATTACGCCCTAAAAAATCACACTTTGTATTCTTTTTTCTCCAATAAGTACAGTTCACACCGCCATACACCGTGCTTCAAAGCTGAAAAGCATCACCCATAGTGACAGACCAGAGTGTTTTATGGTGGCACCAAATAGGAGTCATAATGCACCCATATATGGACCAGGAGAAATCTCTGGACAGTCGGTTTCAGCACCATTTGTCAAGAAGAGATGCTTGAATCTACATGCGATAATTAGATTGACCCTGACCTCAGAAATCGTTCACAGTGATCCACTTTTTATAATCTTCACACAATCTTCCACTTTTTCACATGCATACATTGAAATTCTCTGTTTCAGGTAGAACTTGCTGAACATGTTTCCTACAGATAGAAAATGTATCCTCTAATAGTCACATTGTTAGCTGCAAACTATCTGATAGTGGTGTTTGTGTTTTAAGAATTTATGAAAGATAAAGTCTACTCCATTTTAAAATTTACCTTGGATGGTAGTGAACTTCTATACTCATCCCATCTTTGAAGATCGATCTCTCTGTTGCCATACTAATTACTAGAATAAAATATGTATTAGAATGAAAAACCACATCGAAATACCATCAATCGACAGAGATGGACCATGTCTAATAATTCACTATTGTAAGGCTGGATTTCAATTTTCCGCAGTATAACAAAATGTGTGACTTACAAAATTGACTGAACTGTTTCACATCTTCAGCTATGTCAATTGAACTTTCATACCCCCTTTTGAACTCCAGTCCAATAACCCATTTTGTTGTTTGTTCCGACCTATTGACAATGAGATTTCTATGAAATTTTCAACAAACCTGTTTAATTACCATTATTCATAATAAAAATACCATATTTTTTAACATTTTACACAATTTCAGGACCAAAATATTATTTAACATTAGTTGGGATAGTAATAGCATATATTTATGATGCTTGTAGCTTTGTAAAGATATACTTAATGTTACCTAATTTCAAATTTATCCGTAGACAATTGAACAACTTCTACAATTGGTATCTTTTCCAATGTCATACAAAGTTTTCTCAATTGTGACTCAACCAAACCAGACCTACAATATATGAACTAAACTAAAACTATTCTATTGGACATATAGTGCATGGGACGAGGCCTGGATTTTCATGATATAGGCTCACTCAAAGGGGGAAAGTGCGATTCCTGCAGTGGGCTGAGACACATAGCCAGGTTTCCTCATTCCCCCACTATGCGCTACTTTGGCAGTGTAGCAAGGTTTGAACCTGGTATCTTGGATGAGCTGTCATGTGTCTAGGTTGGACACAAGGGCCCTCTAACAAACTTATAAGCCGACGTTTTACTTATATCCACCATGTTTCTTCAATGCACACAATGTATCATGTGATTGGTTAGGTGACTTTTAATATCAATTCTATGCACATTTCAAGCACATATCCAGCATTCTTTAGATAAAATATAGATGATTAGAATATTGCAAATTAATAGCAAATGCTATTTTGTCTATTTGATATTTTTAAATAACATGGATTATTTTCGTTTGCAATATAATTATATATTACCAGTCATGCATACTCTCAGCTTCAGTCACTTTGGCAGAAACAACCAAAAAATGTCTGAAACATAGTATTGATGGATTGTAACAGTTAAAAAGAAATCAATCTAAATAAATCATGATTCAATGTTTATGTTAGTAAAAAAAAATGTAGAGTGAATAAAACAACAGAACTGTAGAGTAAATAAAACAACAGAACATGAATATACTTGTATATTGATATGAAATTTTCCTGCGTAAATAGTTTTATCCAACTTTCTTTTCCTTCCACAATATTTTTCGTGATTTCTTCACCTAATAAAAAGAAGTATGTACATGAAAAAAAGAATATATATTTGGTACCTAAATATACTTTTCGTAAGACTGAAACATTACATTTATGAAAAATATATATTCTATATTCTACTGCCTACAAGTCAGTTTACTTAACTATTTCATACATTTTTTTGTTTAAAATGATCTTCTGAGCACACCAAATACATTATTTTTGTATCAGTTTTTAAGGGGTGGAAATGTATATCACAAGAAAGCATATGGCATAAAGTAATTTACCTTGTTTGAAATGTTTCCTGCAGACTTTTAGGTGTGATGATGTCACGGTGAATGCAGTGTTACGTTCAGGATATGCAGGAGATATGACGGGCATAAGATGTAGCCGGTCACTAGCATTTGCCTGAACAATGAAAATTGGCACATAATTAGACAGATGATATACATACACTCAGGGTTCGGTTTCTCACCAGGGAGAAATAGTGGAAAAATGTGATTCTTCTGTATCGGTAAAAAAACGGGTAGAAACTAGGGGAGAAACCCCATAGGGAAAAAACCTGCCAACCCTGCATACACATATCTACACTTCAGAAGAAAACATTACAATAACACTAAACCATCTACATAACAATTAGAACAATAGAAATAAAATAGAAATATTTATCAAATAAGACCAAATACAAGAAATCCCACATCCCTAATTATTTATTTCCCACATCACTAATTTTCCTGGCCTTTTTTCCGACATCCCACAAATTTTAAGGCGTTTTACCCAAATCCCACATACGTCTTTTTAAGGGGACTTTTTTACTCATCCCAATTCTTTTTGGTCTTTTTTCCCACATCTGACATCTTTATAAACCCGCTCCACAAATACAAATTTCATTGATAAAATTTCGGTCGCCAAAATGGACACAGTCTTCGCTTAGATGAGATTAACGAAAATATTGCCCTCACTTGATTTGATCAGATGAAGAAGCAAATGGTTAGATTTTTTTGTAATCATCAAGAAGTAATAAATGAAATATCAAAGGTGGAAAACACAATTTTATTAGTATTTTATTATGTGACAACTTATAATTATGTAGTAGAAACCAGAGTGAATGTGTAGAAGGAGAACTCACCCCTGCATTCCATGGTTTTAATCCTAATATGTCATCTTCTAGAGGCTTTAGGAGAATGGCTTTGGGCCAATTCCTTTTGGAGAGGAAGAAAAAGATATAAAAATAAGACTTTCACAATAAATGATTTCAATCTATTTGAATTCATGAGTAGAAAAATGCTTAGATGGAAAGATATGGCATTGACAGCACCAACCTCATTGGGCCAAACTAGGCACCCAGGTTATGTCCTTGTGGGTAAATAAGCGTCAATATTGCGTTAAAGAACACCAGATTTTAAGGAGGCTCTTTAGGATAGGATGGGAGAACGATTACAAACTGATTACCAACATTTATAAACTGGATATATCTGAAGCACTAAAGCTTTGGTGAAATGTAAAAAGCATTTGTAATGTAATCTGGTTCTACCATTTACCAAGGCCCATGGGGATATGAAAAAGACAAGGGGAAGGGCACTGAAAAACTCAACTTGATTTTTTTTTTGTGTAAGGAGGGGGGGGGTGGAGTTGGGAGACTTGAAATTCTGGAGTGCACTTAAAAAAGCAACCCGAAAAATCATTGTGATTTTAAGGTGGGACTGACATTGTCAAACTAATTTTTGCGGGTGGGTGGGGGGGGGCCTTGAAAATCATACCATAATGGTTTATGTTTTTTTATGCCATTCCTGGAGAGGGCTACAACGAATGATACCCCCTAGGTATATGGAGGTGTTATTTTCACAAAACCCCTAATGTTGAATTTAACCTTCTTTCAGACAACAAGCTATGTACTAGAATTCAGAACAAATTTAGACATTACCATGATTTGTAGATTTTGAAAAACTGATAAATTATCTTATCAACTGAAGCTTCTGGGTATTTTTGACAGACGTATGCAGCCATGATGGTCCAAGCAATACCTCCCGGATAACCCATTGGAGCCTTGTGCAGCTGTTTGCCTGAAAAATATGGTGATTATGAAACAGTAAGCAAGTGCAAGAAACAGCTTCACTTGAAAACAGATTAACTAACTGTAACACAAAATTAGGAAATCTGACTCAAATATTTCTTTACCTCGTGCTCTTTACTCAACTGTAATAAATGCATTTGTTAAGTTAATGAGTTGAGTTGCAGCAGTTTAAAAATCTGTTTGTCATTATATCTGAGGAGGGTGCTTAAGCAACATAACTTTTGATTATTCATATAGCAGTGACCAGAAGACAATACTAATCATGTAATAAATGCAATATTTACTGATCATTATACATCTATATTCGTTTAGAAAATACACTGTATTTTAATAAACATTAAAGTGTTCGCTGCTAAAATTGGTGCTTACATTTTGCCCACAATTTGATGACTTTTACCACAGCAATGAACGTTTCGAAGCACGGAACAAGCGAAGCAATGCTCACGTTGTCCAATATTCCTATAAGCATTTATAATTAAACATTACAACTATTAT
Organism: Streblospio benedicti; assembly: GCA_019095985.1. NCBI lineage: Eukaryota > Metazoa > Annelida > Polychaeta > Spionida > Spionidae > Streblospio > Streblospio benedicti. The sequence continues at coordinate 45,338,278 of CM032662.1, forward strand.
TTACTGTTTCGTTAAGTTTATCAAATTTTGCATCATGTTCAGAGGATGACCATAAGGTCGAAAATATCTAATTAAAATGTGAATGAAATATCAAATAAGATATGAATGAAATATTAAAGATGTTGGTTCTATCATTAATAATACAACTATCTTAATGTCAATATTCTTACATTTATTGGAAAATTAGAATAAAATTCTAATGAACAACAAAAAGTTATTCTGGCTCTTTGATATCTGACATAAATGATGGTTTTTGATTACCTTTGATGTTTTGAATGGATGAAGTATGAACAATTGACAGAATATCTGGTGATGATAAATTCAGATCCTCGGGTATGAGTTCAGTAGTAAAAATTGCGATGCTCATGTCCACCTTAAATAAAAAAATATGTATCATAATTTCACTAAAAATTTTTGATCCCCCATCTAATTATTGGTTTCTACTTATTTGATATGAAAAGGCAACGAGTAATGTATTTTTTCTAAACATAGATCCTGAAACTTGATTAACATATATACCATTGTACACACAACATATGCAATATTATGTACATGTACTCTCATAGCTATACAAGATATATACAGTTAGAAATCACCTCTATTCCATCAATTGTAATTTCTATAATTGGAACCCATGCTTGAGTAACAGCCTGAAAAATGAATTTTTGTTTCTTTTGATTTGACAAACTACAGCTAAGTGTTGGATAAACAATGTGATGTGGCATTCAAACTACTGTAAAGTATATTCAACCAATACAAAATTACAGAGTCAAATTGAATAACTTTAATTACATGTTCAATCAACTTTAGAGTTCAGAATACTAACCCTGTGTCTAGACACCAATAAATCTTTGGACAAAAGCTTGTAGAATTCTTCATAGAACTCATCACTTTTTATAAAACAAGGAACGATACATAGGAGATCTAAGTCTGAGCCTTTAAAATATATAAGTCAAAAACAATATATTTTAATCATCTTACAATAGAAAAGTGCAAAAATATGTGCAGACATTTACGCATATGAAAGTCTTCAATGAAAAAAACATTGACATTCTTTATATGCTGCAATTCAATTAACCTCATTCAATATTTTCTGACAAAGTTTTATGCCGAAATTTATTGCAGGTAAAAATTGGTACAAGTTTATTAGTTAAACATTGAAAACGATTGTACATGTATATTGCATGTAATAATGTGAAGATGAAAAGAAATGAAAAAATGAAACCTTTTGTAACAATGCCAAATTGAAAACCACCAAACGGTGTAATATATGCACCACAGGAACTATCTTCTCCCTAAAGGAAATAAGAAATATCAATTTAACTTTGAACTGATATGTTTTTGTGATGATCAACCATATACAAGTACATGTAACATGGAATAAATGATTCTATTTGAGTTACATTTTGTTGATAATTTTACCTTTTTTATTGTCTTGGAAGACACCCATGATTTTAATAATTCATCCAAATGAGAAACTATTTTCCTCCTACAACAGATAATTTCTTACGCATTTATCATTGTACAGAAGAACCAGAAACTTTACTTCGCTAAAATTGGGGAAAATTTACCAAATTCTAAATTGTCATGAGAACAACCACATAATTTTTACGACACTAAAAATGGGAGCTTTTGTCAATACCTTTTAAGAAATTCACAATCTAATGGATTAGAATAAAACTTTTCTGTGATATCCTTTAGTTGGTTTTGTTGACTGCCTTCATCTTTATCTGAGTCAGACACATTTGAAGCCATCGTGAATTCCACACTGAAACAATGCAACAAATATACCATAGAAAAACATTAATATTATATGAAAAGAGTTGGGTTTTATTTATATATACATGTAGATGGATTTACATTGTAGACATCCATGATGCTTTGCTTTTTTTGTTGTGTACATTTAATTGATTATCATAGCATTTTGCTGTGGCAGGTATCTACCCGGTATACTGGGTACACAAAAGGTGTAGCGAAATTGAGGATGTTCTCAAACCTGATCCTGACTACGTATGTTCAAGGTGTAAATGCTCTGCAAGGCCAATCGATGGCAGGCCAATCAAAAAGATCCCAGTACGTGAACACAAGTTAGAGGTTGTGACAGTTTTCCTACTTAGGTTACATGTTGTCCAATGGTGGAGACTGTGAATTAGTTACGACTGTCAGATGCAAAACTCAATGAGGCAAATTTCATGAGCTCCTGCCAGTCCTCACCAACAGACAAATACCTTTATCTTTAAGAGGTAGAGGTATTCTACCTGTGTATGCAGTGCTATGCTTCTGGGGTCTGAGATGTGGGCAGCATTCTCCAGTTCTGTAAATCGCCTGAGAAGAAATGGCAGAGCTATGATCTGCTGGATGTGATGTGTGAAGCCTAACAATGACACCAGTTCAGAGAGCCATCTAGAGAAATTATGCATCACGGATATTGATAGTGTGCTTTGTAAAAGGAGACTGAGATGGCTATAGATCATGTTGAGTGTAGCTCTGGCTGTATTAGCAAAATAAGAAAATTTGTGATAGAAGGAAAGAAAGGCAATGGTAAGACCGAAACAGACTTGAGATGCAGTCATGTAGAAAGATTGGACACATTTGGGCATTGGTCTGATAGATCCTAATGATTGATCGAAAGCCTTGGAGATGACAGTTGAGATGTAGACTGGGCAGCCATGCAACTGGTCTAAGGCCCCGCTATCTGAATGAGGAATAATAAGGGCCTGCTCAAATGAATTTAGGATTTGACTTATTGATTGATTTGATTGATTGGTTGATTGATTGATACAGCATGATCATCACACAACTCATAACATCTCAACCGACATGTGAATATTCATTTGTCCTGAAGGGAGTTGAACAATAGATCTCGGCTGGTCTAAGAGACCAATTCAGCCGAAATTGGAGTCAGACAGTCTTCGGAGATAAGGATTCCAATTGTGCCAAAATAACGCAATGTCATACCATGAATTTAACAGACTCACCTGAATTAGTGTAGATTTTTAATTATCAAGTTAACTTGTAGGTTGTCACCGATTTCCAGAGTAAATATTTCACAGTTTGTACTAGTATCTTTAGACCATGTCCAAAACACCTGTCATGGCGTTGCGCAATGTTTTGGAAATCAGCTTTAATCTCAGAACTAATAAATATTTATCTCTTAAATGCAAATATCGATACATTTTTTTCATTTTATGATCTATTTATGCTTTATATTACCATACTCACGACCAAAATCTCATCTGTGTTAATACTGTGATCATAATATTTAGTTTTGAGAGTTTAACATCATTTTCTTTGTTGAAAGGTCAAGGCCTTATTTGTTATCCTTTGTCAGCTATGTGCATACACTACACTATAGAGAAATGGCACTGTTGATAATGGTTAAATGTGGTCATCCCATATTTTACAGTTTAAGAGTGATCAAGAAATTTAAAATTGATATAAATGCTTCTTAAGATGTGGACAGAGGCCCTGCTAGAATGGGGCAAGTTCCTCGGATACTCATGGTACATATCCTTAAGGGATATTGCCATGCAAATGTTTACAATAACTATAACATTTGTCATAACATTGTGGTTAGCAATTTTCATCTATGGGACTTTCTATTATGCTTACATGCCTCAGGTCACCCATGAGAGACCTGTCATATTAGAATTCAGGTTGGTATTACTTTATCATTTATCTCTAGATGTAATCGTATCATTAGTTAGGTGTGTTGTGTTTCGTAAGAAATTTTAGAAATTATTTTATACAGTCTCAATATATAGATGTACAGAGGGAAAAAGTCTATGTATCAATCAGCCTAAATTTAAGTCTCAAGTCAGTCAATGTCTTCCCACATATATTCTCATGTCAACCCCCACGTCACACGTCACATCATTGCATGGGTAAGTGGCATTTTTGAAGTGAAATTTTTTCGACTTAAAATTGCTACGTTTTCTTCATGAATTAAAACACATTTCATACTTGTAATCGCATATATTAGACTTTTTTTCGAGCAGAGGGCGGTAATAAAAGTTTCCAGTGGCTGACGTAACTACAGCGTAATGTTAACTAGATGAAATACCTTCCCAAACAATCACGTGAATCACTGCACGTCAAACGCTTCTTTTCCATTGTTAAGAAATACGCTACCCGTTCCAGGCGTTTTCTTGTTTACGTCAATAGGGCACACATGTATTTGTTATCACCGAAATGGAAGTGAGGGTTTTCATGAGAATAAGCCATTTTGTAAATAGAAGTGAAGTCACGAGGCCAGAGGTGACGAGGTATAAGTTTGCGTTATGGAATTGATGATGGCTTGATTAGTTTACATTGCAATGAATGAAATGCCTCAATAAAAAGATATAGACGTCTCATTCATGGTATGAGCATATCACTCAAATTATGGGCACGTCCATCGTAGGGTTGAAGATTACGTCTATCTCCATGACAACGCATGCGTTTGACGCTAATCAAAACGTAAGTCGTAAATAACAAAGAGGAGAATAACTGACCATTTGTTTAGCGAGTGCGACTGATGTGCCCATAATTTGAGTGATGCTCATAATATGAATGAGACGTCTATAGATAACTTTGTTAATTTTCTCGTGACATGAATAATATTATATCACATATGATAAGACAGATTTAAGATTTCATAGTTGAAATATAAAGATTACTGCTACAACGTCCACCGAAACAGCACTAGAGATGACAGAGAGCAACATCACAGTATGTTTGTAGAGCAAGTGTTCCAGTGATGGGCAAAGTTCCAGTTATGGGCACATACTACGTAGCGTTGATTATTACTTTTTATCTCTACAGGAACGCACACGTTTGACATAGTAACAGAACGTAGTCAGAGATAACAGTCAGGAGATAAATTGGCGCTATGTTTACTTAGTGGAACAATAAGTTTAATATACATATATGCTATATGAATATATGCATATATGAACATTAATGACTGTAATTCAGGCAAACTGTTAAGTGGTGTTTTCAATCAGGGAGACATTTTGCAGTAGTCACAACTGCACCTTGTGACCTGCCCATAACTAGAGCAATGTTTTAAACGTCGAATGTTCACAGGTGGAAACGATCATCAAAACAAAAATTAGAAATTACATAAGAATCGCAATCATGTCGTAAACTGCCCATAACTGGAACACTTCCTCTACCTTCTGATAAATCTATCAAAATGAGAAATCTTAACATCAAAATATGTTTTAGAACTGACTGTCCAGAATTCCAGAAATCTCAGCAATTCTGCAACTTTCCCTCAGCAAACTTCACTCTTTCCAAAAATACTCAGCACGAGGTAAGTTTGAAGTACATGTACTTCTGTTTTATAGTTAGCATCATGTAATTTATAAGGCAAACCGCATTTGTTTTAAGCAAGCTTGAATATTTGTTCATAGATGATTTGTTAATTTCAGATGCTTTCCAGGGGCCAGAGATATGTGGTAACATTAGAGCTAGACATGCCAGAATCTCCTGTAAACCAGTTACATGGTAAGCATGTCATAAACAATATTTTTAAGTGTGTCATGAAATTAATTTTCCTAATAATGACAACACACATTTCATTGGATATAATAATTGCTAATGTGCTTGACAGCGAGTTAATGGAGGAAAATTTTCATCATAACTAAAAAATGGTACTTTGCCGTTCTAATTATGGGTCCTAATCCCCAATTTGGAATGTTGAAAATGGCTGACTGAGTCTGTCTCTCACAGACTGAAAAATGCCATTTTCATGTAAGTGCTGATTATTATGTAAACCAATCAGGATAATAAAAATTGCAAAGTAAATGTGACAAAAAATATACCATATTCTTATAATATTTATTTTGATATTCAGTTATGAAAGAAAATGTTACTTTATGAACTTCCTGTCAGCAAATTAATACTTATACGCTAGGTATATTTTTCGAAAAGATTTTGTATTGGAATTGAATTTATCGAAATAGCCGTGCAGCTTATTCTCAAGAAAACCCTCGCTTCCGTTTCCTGTCTACACGGGTCTACGCAGTGACAACAACGCACCTGTGCCGTATTGAACATAAACAAGAAAATGTCTGGAATGTATAGCGTCTTTCTTAATAATGGAAAAGCACCCTTTGTCATATAGTGTTTCACGTGTGCATTGTCATTGTTTGGCGAGGTACAGATATTTGCTGTATTTAACGTCGGCAATGTTAAAGCCCCAAGAAAGTTTCATGAGCAACCTCTGCTCTAAAAACTGTCTAGCATGTTATTCAATGATACATAAGTGATACAGAAATATCACGTCAAAAACGGACACTTTCCCATGCATTTATATAGTCACGTGTCAATGTTTTACCCTTGTGGGTGTGTAATCACGTGATGTTGTGTGACGCGCAGGTTTTCTTGAGAATAGCTTTTTGGTAAGGAACGTGTAGCGGAGAGCGTGTTCGTTGGGTTCCGTGGGTAGTTGGTGGTTGATTTTGGTGGATTTTACAGGGTGACATAAAAATATTGCGACTCTACAAACCCCTCGGCACCCTAATGCCAAATCTATCATGGAAAATGTTCATATTGTACTTTTTCGCACTTGAAGAGTTTATTGGGCTGTTTTTATAGTGATTGTAATCAGATATTCGTAATGAATGAGGCACATATGTCTGAATAAGTTTTATTGTTTATTATGGACCAATGTACTTATTATCAAGGTTTAGTTATCACACAAGTACATAATTTTAGACATACATGTATTGTTTGGTGCATATGGACTTTCATTATGTTAAAATAACAACTCACACTCTTTGTATGAAATGTGAAAATATAAAATGCCTTTTAATATAAAATTCTGTTTTTTTTTATATATATTCCAGCAATAAAGACATCCTAGAAGTCCTAGGATATTTATCAAGCTCTATTTATGGCTATCTTTACTGGCATTAGTGATATCTCGACAAGTTTTCTTTTGATTTAATGCGTATAAAAATATTCCGTGTAATACATTTTGAAATGTTTTTAGAAAAATTATATACAACAATTCCTTAGTGTCCATGTGAGCAAAATTTATAGTTACTGGTTTAATACTAAATATATAACAATTTCATGATAGTTTAATGAAGAAATATTTACTTGGTTAAGAGATATAACATTTTAAAATGCATTATATGTATAGCCTAAAGGTAAAGATACCACTGAGACCACTCTGTTTGTGAATGATCTAACAGCTATTACCTGTGCATAGTAATCTGATAATTTTCATGATATCATGGACGTACTCTTATGCTACAGTAAAACCAGTGCAACTGGATGATTGTGTTGAGGTTGAATTGTTACCTGTTATAGAAATATAATACCAGGATTTTAGGATCTGATAAGAGATTCTGACATGTGAGATGACTTTCTTATTAATAAACTGTCTGCTGACCTTTTGTAAATTTCTAGGACTAAGATGCTCTTTTGCACTTTACATTAGCTGACCTTTCTCAATGCTAAGCAGCAAGGGTTAAGTAATAAGTGACCACAGCAAACTGGCCCCTATCAGTTAGTGATATAGTGTTAGTCATAATCTACAGTCACTGAAGTCTACAAAGAATTTTGAAGTGTGTTTATCAAACCTACATCTGCAGTCTATAATCATTACATTGGCAAGCAATTCCAGTACAAACTTTGTTTTAGAAATTCTTTAGATTTCACTGGTTGAATATTCTATTTATTTAAACATTTTTTTATTTTTTTTTAGACTCAGAAATTTACTTTTAAGCAATTATACTAGCGATAATTCAGGAAATGTTTCCCCTTCAACTAGCAAATGCACTGTTGTTTTGTGCCTGTTCACTGCCACTGTCAGCGCTGTGCCTGCTTGTCTTTGATCTGGACCGTCGGTCTTGTTTCCCAATCACTTTGATATTCTTAGCAGTGTTTGAGTGGTTCGCTGAAGCATGGCAGTTCTTGTCCATGTGTTCTGCAAGTCTCGTTCCAAGGTTTCGATCCGTCTCACAAACATATTCATGGGGCAAGAGACCTTGTAATCCACTCCATAGGTTTTCAATGGATCAGATCGCTCTTTGCTTTTCACCAGATATGTCCTTAAGGTGTTAAAGATTTGTGGTAAGCACATACCCCATGATTCGTGAAGACCTTTACAATCCTTCCGAGTCATCTTTCAGGCTTTCATGTATAGAAGTTGTACTGCTAGTGATAAGAATTGAATAGTTTGAGTATTGAAATCAACAGTATGTTTACTTTTAGGTTAGTAAATTTGTAGGATGTTCCTATTACATTGAATTAATAAAAAAAATGTCCTCAACAACGGCACACAATTTGAAGTCACAAATCCTTCCATTGCACAGGATTTCCGTTGTTTACTCCTTATTTTGCTTACATTATCAATAGGTAATGCGTGAGAAAGTTTCCGTTATTGATTTTTTTCCGTTGTTTACTCTTCCATTGTTGAGCTCATTCAGTGTACTAAAAATAGTCTGCATAAAGTACAAATGTACAAATGTATGTTTGCTGTTCCAGGCATGTTCATGCTTCAGTTGCAGATGTACAGCCATGACGGGTTGGTTGTCGGAACAGCCAAACGCACGGTGAGAACCAATGATAAACACAATCAGGGTGTCAACCGATCCTTAAAAAGACTTAAAATGTCTTAATTTGTTTAGGGAGAAAATAATAGCTATGCAATAGTCTTATTTTGCTGGAAATAGCCTTAAAAGGTCTTAATTTCTCTTTTTGATTGTTACCCCGGTAATAGTTATTGCCATGTTTTCTTATTTTTACACATGTTCATAGTCTTTAATAAAAGTGCTTTAATGAGGCAACGCAAAAGCATAAAAAGCACTTGGAATTGGATGGTTTGATTTTAGTAAAATGTCTTATTTCGCTTCCGAGGAGGTCATATGTAGATCTTAAAAAGGTCTTATTTTGGTTGCCTAAAAATCTGCAGACATCCTGACAATGGAAAAACAAACCCATTGGATTTCTATTTATGTAGATGATATCATTTTGCAATCCTTTATTAATATCTTAATAAATGGAACAGAAAATAATGATGTTGAGATAATTATATTCAAACATATCATATATATTTGACGTCATCAATGATACTCAAAGGTTTCTTATGAAATTAGTAAAATAAGTAACTTACATCTCATAAATCATCATAACAATTCATATCATTTCATGAGCATTTGTGCGTGTAAAGAACACCTTGTTTTTTTAATGTGTATAATTTACTGTAGATCAATTCTATTAAATAAAAAATATCACTAATGATGCAATAAATCCATTTAAAGCATATATGTCTATTTTTTTCCGAATTTAACATCATGATGCAATGAATGCATTAAAGCATATATGTCTAAGTATTTTCAGAATTTAACAATAACAGGTGTTGACAATACCCCTAAATATAAAGAGGACTATCGGTTGCTGACGTCAGAGAGAAGCAAATTCAACCAGTGAGAAATAAGTGATAAATTGTGTTGTCATTTCAGAGTATGCTCCGCTACAAGTCACCTCTCCTGCAGTTCCTGGAAACCATCGCGTTCCTTCCGTCACTGCTTCTCGGCTCCACAGAACAACGCCAGCTGGTCGAGGTGGAAATGTTCCCAGACTACTTTGAAGATCCGGTATGAACCGCTTTCTCTCTGAACTGCTAGCAGGGTCAGGATTCGCCACAGGTCCGCTTTTATTGATTAGTAAAAGCTTGTGGAGGACGAGTAAAAAGTTATAGCAACTTGGTCTTTTGACAAAGCAAATTCTGGTGCATTTTGCAGGAATAGTGATTGCGCAAGAAGGATCAATAGATTTTTTTGAGGATGGGTAGATTTTTGAGTGCTACTCGTCCTGCTGACTTTACCTAATCCTGACCATGGCTAAACTTGAGATATAACAGGATATATCAGCACATACTATTTCACCAATTAGTGGTCTAGTCATACCAGCATGTTTCTAACGTATCATTTTGCCAATTGTATTGTAATGCTGTAAAAGTCTTTCTGTTGTTCATGACCGTTTTCAGTACTATATGATACTATATCTTTAGTACAAGCCTGCAGTTGGGGCCTACATTGAGGTACAGAGTCGTAGCATAGAAATCTACACTGCAAGAATGCGGATTCATGCCAGATTTTCTGGACTCAGGTACCTTATAAGTTATAAACAAAAATATTAATTGCTTTTAATCGCACTTCAGTTTTTATTATGTAAAGTACTTCAAACAGATGTTCACATATTCAAAATGTGTGATTTTCTCATTGCAGAATTGTGTCTGCTTTTTTCTTTTTAACATACTTCCTTTTTATATTATGAAAACACGTTAGTACAATGTGTAGCTGTTTTTGAATGTAGTGAAACTCCCATTTTTGACTGTTTGACCTATTTTTCAGGTACCTTTTGTTCACGTGGCCGTGGGTGTCGGCTTTCGTGGGGATCTCAGTCAACATGTTCTTCCTCTGTATCATAGGACTTCTCTCATGGTATCAGGTAAGTGGTTATGTAATAAAATAAATATCGACTGTCCTGTTGTAGATGACTTTAGCGACTGTCCTGTTGTAGGTGACTCTAGTGACTGTCCTGTTGTAGATGACTAAATGTAAATGTGGTTGTTTATAGTCATGATTCTAGTGCTCTCATGACTTAACATTCACACCAGGTCATTGGCATCCTTGTCACACTATATCCTTCTCAACTCTCCTGGGGAGCATTCAGCACAATTGCTGCCGTAGAGACGCAGACCTGCTAATCATTCACATTTGTGTTCACTCGCCTGACCTGTACCTATTTAACGTGTAGGTACCACGGAGCAGTGCACCACCTGTTAGAAGTAAGTCTGCTCAACACCCACCACCAGACCGGGAATCGAACCCACGACCTTCTGGTCACGAGGTGTCCAACTCCCTATCCACTCGGCCACGGAAGCACACTGACTAGCGACTGTCCTGTTGTCAATGACTAGCGACTGTCCTGTTGTAGATGACTCTAGCGACTGTCCTGTTGTAGATGACTCTAGCGACTGTCCTGTTGTAGATGACTCTAGCGACTGTCCTGTTGTAGGTGACTCTAGCGACTGTCCTGTTGTAGTTGACTCTAGCGACTGTCCTGTTGTAGGTGACTCTAGAGGACTGTCCTGTTGAAGTTGACTCTCAGTAAATGTGTTGACTGTCCTGTTGTTTTTCTTACCCGCTCTCATTTTTTGACGGGAGGAAAAGGGAAGAAGAGACGCGTGGAAAGAAAAATCAATGTCCTTTCATCTCCAGGGTATTTGAATTCCCTGGAAAGGCGACGGTTGTCAGGTTCCCCATTTGGCATGGCTATATACCATGAGATGGGCCATTAACGGCGAATGGATAGCTGCCCATGTCTAGCCCCTTGTATTAGGCCTAAATGTATACAAATTAGTCATCCAGAAAATACACATAGAGCTGTACAGTCAGCCTTTAAGCTTACATTTTTATGTTTTATGAACCAGTCCAAACGTATCACCTGGAGACAATTGTTCCTGGACTTATTAATGGCCCAAAATGACGCCATCCTGTTGTATGAAAACTAGTCTTTTCACTTCTAATTATACTGAGTTTTTTTTATTACACATGGTTTTTAGGAAAAAATAAAAAAGACATTTCCTATTCATTCATGGCACAATATTCAATTATCCAGATGAAAACAATAAAAAGTATTTTCTTGTGGACACCTTGTTTTATTTTCATGGACAGTGGACAAAAAATTCTCATTTTTTTCTAGAATATATTATTATACTTAGAAAATGACACCAAAATAGAAAATAAAGTGGATTCATCTAAAAATTTTCCACTGTACAGTTAAAAATTCCCCCTGTATTAGAACAAAGAAATGTTCACTGGGGAAGATGCTGTGCAAATTTTAAAGACTTGTACCTTAAGCAGCAAGGCATTGTTTATGTTTTGCTTAATCCAGTTACTTACAGTGGAAATGTCTATGAATTAACTTGTGTGAAGTATACTTTAGAGCCAAGTGCGAAGGGAATATGTAGAGATGAGTTTTCACTGGTTGCTAAGAAATTTCTCATCTAGAAATATTGGCAACTGTGAGTTCCTAAGAACTCGCATATTTTGAACCAGTATGTCCAATGGGCCAGTACAATGAGTCCTGGCATACATCAGCATAACAAACTACAAAGATCTTTTTTCATATAATTTCATCGGGTTATCATGACCCACAAGTATCCAATAACCTGGAGAGGGTTATCACCTCTGTCCAAACGGGGGATGAAAACTATGGTCATCATGCTTGTTCTCAGCCAGACTACTTTTTCAATTTTTCTAAAATAGTGTTGTGATTGTAACATGAAGATTAGACATGCAGGTTAATATACATTATATAGTATTAAATCTATACGACTTGGTTTTATACCATGAAAACAGACGTTTCATATGGCATCTGCCATATTTCTTCAGTGTTGTCACGTATTTGTGACGTCATTATAGTATTTTACGTCATACATCACAACACTTAAGAAATATGGCAGATGCTATATGAAACGTCTGTTTTCATGGTATAAAACCCAGTTGTATAGATTGAATACTATATAATAGTGTTGTGATTGTTCAGAAAAGAAAGCTACATACTGTGTGCGTGCGCCTACTGTAGCTGTGAAGCGCGAGTACGGTCTGTGCGGCTTTTCAATCTGATGTCAGAATTTGTGGTTATGAAGATGTTAAGAATACTAGTTTTAGAAACTAATGAAGCTGATTCGTTTATCTCCTTCAAATGCAAAGTAAGCTAAATCCTGTATCATGGGGGGTATATTGCCTTGACAAAAATCAATTCACCAACATTTTTTTCCTAAGTCCCCAGTCACCAATACATTTCATTGTCTTTCACTAATCACAAGAAATTGTAATTGAATAGGTTTCATCACCTTTCACACACTTAAATACAGGCAATTCACAATTCACGCTCAAGATTTAGGGCAAATCACCAATCACATTTTTGCTATATGACCCCCTCTGCTGTAGCCGTGAAGCGCGAGTACGGTCTGACCGGTCTGCCGGCCTCGGCGTCCGTGCCTCACTCGCTCCATCGGCGCTCCGCATCGTCTGGCCGCGTCATCCCAGCATCGTCCCGCGCCGCCGAGACGCTCTCATCCACCAGCCTCGGACCGCTCACCAAGGAGCGCGCCGGATCGTTCCGCACGTCGTGGGACTTCTACGCCATCGGTAAACAACTGTTCAGATCCACCACCACCACCACCCCTGCTCGGGTCATTCCACATGTCTTGGGACTTCTATGCCAATGTCGTGTGTGTAGATATTTTACGTCATAGGCAGATCCCCCCAACCCTCCTACATCTTGGGAAAAAAACGTCTTATGTCTAGATTGCATCATAGGCATATCTGGGGGAAGGGGTGCATCCCCACCCACCCCACCCCCAGATCCAGGGCCATTCCATAAGTCTTGAGACTTCTACGCCATTGATATTTTCATGGTATTTTTGGCATGTTAGCCATCAATCAACCTGATGAAACCCCATAAGATTCCTTAAGTACGTCTCCCCCTTTTAAAAAAGTCTGGATCTGCCAGTGTTGCTTGAATTCATAATCAGCATATGTATATGTTATGTCACGGTACATTTTCAAGATGTTCTCTGTCATTCAGGTTATATATAATGCACTAATTTATGTTTGTGAAATGTAATGATTATATCCATGTCAATTGAATGTTCTCTATACAATACAATACAACTGTCGAGCTAAGTTTTGGTGCTGATTTTGCTTGTCCATTTTAAGGTTTTGAAAATTGTTCTTAATTTCGTATTTAGAAGGGAAAAAACATGCTTTTTTCGTCTTATACAGCGATGTTTTGGAAGTCATTCTTCTTGCTTTGATGACAAAGTGTGTCTGTTGATGTTGTGGACCTCGCTTTGGTGTTAAATCACATAATATGAGTAGAATTCCCATTCATCTGTGGAAGATTTGTCAATGGAGGGATGAGCATGGGGTTGCATACAGTGATCTTCAGGGCCTGGAGTGTGTTCCTCTGCTCCAGGCAGTATTGACAAAACTTCTACACGTGAATGGGAATTCCACTCATCACACACAGCAACAATCAATGCTTTGTCATCGATGACTCAACCAGAAGGAACGTCCCCCCAAAACTGTCGCTACATATGACAAAACCAAGCATTTGAGAAGAATTATTTTTAAATTCTTATGACATTAATAAGACAACATTTTAATGACCTTTACATTAATCAAGTTTCCCCATAGTATTAATAGATTACACAACTTGAACAGTACAAAATTCTAGTTATTTTTTTATATGAATGGTTCATTTATAACCACATATCATACAATGATTATTTACTGCAGATAAGGACCTGCTCAATGTAAAAGATAAGTCGCGATCACGCCAGTCAAGTAGATCAGAACATAAATCGGAGAGTCCGCCAGCCAACCAAGAAGCCAGTGAGAAAGGTGAGAGTCTGCTTTGTCGTATCAATCATCATCGTGAAGCGTTAAAAGTTCATATCTTACCCTTAAAGGGTGTTGATTTGATTTGATATTATTTATTCATAATTGAACATGTTAAAATGCACATCACAACAAATTAAAAATAAATAGAATATAAAAAAGACAAGGAAAACATGAAAAAATAAAACTTGAATGATACTGATCACAGGTGAACAAAAATATTGGGGAAATACTGATACTAATAATTGTGCAAAAACATGAAAAATTACAAAAAGGGTAACAATAAAAGTGGTGGAACTATGTTGGACTGGCTTATGGCTATCCCCAATTTTTCCCTCCACGAAATCTCTGTCATTCGCCATCCTGATCTTCAAAGACTTCTTCGATGGTACCCCTCCATGATTTCCTGGGTCTCCCTTTCACTTTGTTGCCAGCAATCACAATCTTGTCACACTTGTTGATCCAACCATTTCTCCTGTGCACATGACCAGCCCAGCGCAGACTGTTTTGCCTTGCTATTCATGCCAGACCAGGGATACCCAGTCTTTCATAAAGGGAGGGCGAGCTACCTCACAGTATTAATTAATCAAACTAATGCTATTCATCCAACTGCTATTTTCCAAAGTAATGTAATATACATATTTCATGACACGACTTGAAAATGATTACCAGTTTGTCTGTCCTGAGACCCTGTAATGCACACACTAGTCAAGGTCAGTGAATCGGGATTATTCATGCGTAAACCGAAGGGTAATTAAGCCAATAAACATTGAATGCGAGAACAAATACACTAAAAGCTGTTTGTGCGAGATGTATTGGGCAGCTTGTCATCGAAATAAATACACACAGGCAGGATTCGTGTACTATCACAATGGTTGCACTAATTATAAGTAAACAAATGATACAGATGGACATTTTAAAGTGACCACTTCCCATCAACCACTCTGCACACTGACCCCATCGCTTCACAACCAATTTAATCTGTTTGATGCATCATCTATACATGTATTTCATTAATGACCATCAATGTTTCATAAACTCATCGATCACTTTCAAATCTTGGCACTTTAGTAGCACTTTGTTCTTTCATGAGTAAACTGGTGGTTTGCTCTACCTATTTTGTACAAATCAATTAGTGGTACTTTGAGTCATTATCATCAAGGTAACTAAATAAAGAGTGGATGGAAATTGAATGATAGTCCATGCAAAATGTGCTGTTTTACCATTAGGCTGTTAAAATGATTTTTGTTGTCATCATTATTTGACAACGGGATAAAGCTCAACAGTTGAAATGATAAAAATAGCAGCCATTTCTTCCAAGAACTGAAAACCGTCATCTGGCAAAAATATCAAAAACAATGCAGTGAATTACTTTAATGAGTTTTTCCCAAGCTTGCTTGTGAATTCTTGGAATAGAATTGAACGCAGTGAATAGAATCTTTAAATCAAAATCCGACAATATCAGTACCACGATACATATGCCACCAACCATCGAGACTCACTAAAACAACTATGGAGGTTAACAGCACGACAGCTTTCACCACCACGTCGAGCTTTCTCAATGAAAGCCGCGAGCCCCCAGCTACCGAGACGGATGAGGAAGAAGACCACACAGTTGCCATGGTGATGCTGGTGACACTGACCAGCCTGGGTGTGGTCACTCTCGCCCTCAACCTGCTGGTGTTGGCTGCCATCGCCGCGCTCCCCTTCATGAGGCGCCCCACCAACCTGATCCTGGCTGGCCTGGGGGTGACGGACCTCCTGGCAGGGGCCTCCGCGTTCACCGCCGGTGTGGTCAAGTGGGGGCGCTTCCTCCGCGTCTCCCCAGCCTTCTGCTTTGTGTACAACGTAGTCGACGTGGCAATAGCATTTTCGTCTCTACTGCTAATCGGTCTGGTGAACTTTGAGCGCTACGTTGCGATAACGCGACCATTTGGATATCATGAGGTTTTTACGCGGAAGAAACTTACTGTTTATCTTGCTTTCACGTGGATCGTGGGCTTCTCATTTGCGTGTCTTTACGTGCTTTATTCAGAGTACGATGAAAAATGTCTTCATGGAGAATACAAAAATCCCTTGGTTGCTTTGGTTGAGTTGGTGATTTTATTGCCATGCTTTCTTCTGTTCATTTTTGCAATGTACGCTCACATTGTGTGGGCAATTTGTAAACATCACAATTTTCAACAGAAACATTGTGGTCAAACATCATCAATCAGTAAAATCTGGAAAATGGGAAGGAATATAGCAGTGGTATTTCTGGCTTATATAATATGCTGGGGGCCAGTGCTAGTTGTCTTGTTAATAGCTTGTATTAGTTCTTATAGGAACATTTCGACTAATTTTGCTCCTTATGCCAATCTTTTCTATTTCTTGGAAGTTCTGTCTTATGCCAATTCACTTTTTAATCCCATTATCTATTTTATTATGGGTAAAGATTTTCGAAAGGCCACAAAAATATTATGTAATTGTGCAAAGAGAAAAGAACAAGCTATTAATAATGCGCATCCCGATGTAGGGAATAAATGCGCATCAAAAGGCCAAAATGAAAACGTCGGTGACTTGATTGAGTCTACGTATTTATAAGGAATAATGGCAGTCAATGATAACCATATTTTGTGTCATTGACACATCTTCAACACAATGATTTGAATATAAACTTATCTATTTTGAGGTAAATCCTACTAACTTTTGGAGAACCCATTTTTTTCCCATCTTTTTAAGGCAGCTGCATTAGGGCCTATTAAAAAATATTGGCTCTCCAAAAGTTAATATGAATTTACTTCAAAATAATAAAATGGGGTATTATGTGGAAAGTATATGGTATGAAATCCAATGAATCTATAAAATATAGTATCAATAAATACATGTACATCAATGACTAATACTATAATTACAATAAAATAACTTTCTAAAATAACAACTCCATATATGGATCTCTTCAAAATATTCAAGGGTACAAACTACTGAAGTGATTTTACATATTCATTAATAATACTTACAGTATAGATTACATATACCAATATACGGTACAGATTACATATACCAATATACTGTAAAAATCTTTTTTTTTTTCATTACAAAATTGTAATTGTTTTAGAGAACATGTTGGAAGGTTCTGAACAAAGTGCGTCTGAAGAAACCATTCCTGCTTCCACGCAGGAAGAAGACAATAATGCAGATTTAAGGCAGCGAAAAGTGCAAACGTCATCATGATACATTTTCAAATTGCCACTTCTGTTATGAACATTTTTTGCAAGTGGTTGAACAGGGCTGAGTGCTAGGATACGACAAATGGTGGCCCAGATTTATATCACAAGCATGACTGTAGCACCAGATTAATTATTTCAAATTGGGTCACTGATGCAAACAAAGTACAATGTACTTGCTAGCTTCTGGTCACCGTGGCCCAGGGCTACCGGACTATCCTTGACCTTCAGCCCTGTTAAGAGATGCACGTGTTGAATGTAGGAAATTGTGTATTGCATTGTAATTTTGTATTCTATAACATTTATTTTCACTTTGTGATTAACAATGTTAATATTGATTTCAAGGGAAATCTAGAAAATATTTTGGTGTATATGTATTGTACACATAGGTGCAAATTATTGATGAAATATGTAGCCTTGTTCGTTTTATGTTTGTTATTTGTATTGCTTCAATATTTTTAATGTATTGGATTCTTAGCTATAGAATTACTTGGATGATAATAAATCATGGTATTATAAACCATAAATCAACGGATTACTATCAATTGGCATTTTTTTTAATAATTATTACAATTTTATTGTATAAGCTGTCTGTGGCTGTACATGAGCAGGTGACATTTGAAGGAAGTGTAATTTTATGACATTGTTTAGTTATGAACACAGCATAATGATAGATGTAAACCTAAAGAATAGGTTCTTGTATTTTTTTTTTTTTTAATATATAGGTATGTATTGCATGTTGATATTAAGAAAAGAAGGAATTATAATTTGTTCAAGATCTAGGAATCATAATTTCATATTTTACTTTGAAATATTCACATATATGAATAGTCTAGCTAAATATTAAATATCAAACTATAGAATATATTATTTCAAATAAATTCATGAAATTTATTTTTCAAATCTGCCAGATTTGAAAAATAACTTTCATGAAGTTAATATTATGATAGAAGGCTTATATGCATAATTGAAGTGTTTCTAAATTGTGATTGTGTGAATGAATGTTAAGGTTTGAAGTTTGAATATTTTTGTATAAAATATTATTGTCATTTGTGTTTTTGATTATGCTTGCTTATTTGGTGATCAAGTAAATGCGTGTAGATGTAGGTGTATAAATCCCAAGGCATATAGACGTTTTCATATTTTGCTTATTTTTACAAAAAAAGATGATCAAGGATTTCCATATTACTGTGTTTTCATTGGCATATTAATCTTATATGTAGATAGTAGATAAATTGTGATAAGTAGCATTTTTTGCATAACAAGACGGGTATGTTATTTTATATTTGAAACTGTGCAGTAACAGCATGGACAATTGTATGGTAGTAGATTTGAGGCTCAGGGATTCCACTATTGTTTTCTGGAACATATTACCTGAAAAAACAGTAGTGGAAGCTATGAGCCCTTGGCCGTCATCCTACCATTGTACAAGTGTCTAGCAGAAAAATATGATTATACCAATAATTACTTTGTTAACTTTATGTTTATAATTTGTAGTTTTCAGGTGTAGGAAATAAAATTTTCGACCAACGGAAGACATGTTCTCTCTTTATCTGTTGGCGATCCTTCAATCTAGTCTGTTATTGTATAAACTTTTTTTTTAATGCTGTAGTGCCAAAGTTCACGATATGGGTAATGTTGGAGTACATTTACCTAATAATTGAAAACCTTTAACTTACTGATATCTTTTTATGACATAGTAATTGTTAGATGAATTTAGGAATGTAAAACCAATATTGAATGAAAGTGTCTGAAACAATACATTTTTATTGTATGAATCTATAAAAAAAATACATAGCGGTGTATATAAAAATATTGTGAATATGAGTAGATCACATTTGATAGATTGCGAGATCCTAATGAAAAACAAAAATTATATATTCATCCCAATTTAGATTTGCTATCGTCGCTCTTGGTCAAAGTCAAGTATAGCGAAGATATCGTAAGACCAACAAGATGTCCAATACACGTACCAACAAGACAACTTATGGGCCAAACCTGTAATAAAAATACAATATTCCATTATAAACACAATTCAGATATGGCAGCAGACATGCAAAATTATACGAATTTGTGACAAAAAACTGGTAGTCTACCAACTTTTTACTTTGATCGCTTAAATACATGAAAATTTGTTTGTACCTGCCAAGGCCGGTCCCAATCTAAGGGTATGGGTATCGCACCAAACCACGCACCTATAACACTGCTGGTTGCAGTTATTAGCGCAGAAATTTCATATGGTGTATCATAACTAGAAGAAAAAATATACAATTATACAGAGCAATGTTTGTTACCCTAACTACATGTATCTAAAAAATTGTGAATGCTTATTACCTCTGTATTATTGACACTAATTGTATCCATGGATACATGCGCAATGAAAATGCAAGTGAGCATGGCACAGACGATAAAGATGTTAACAGGAGAGCGAGGTGAAATGTTTCCGAAGCACTCCTACAATTGAATGAAAGATCTATGTGATGCAGTTACTCTGACAGTCCACAATTAAAATGTATTTTTATGATATCGTCCCAACCTGACTTGGAGCATAAGTCTAATGACTTAATTACATATAATGATATATACCCCCAAGTCTAATAAATCATAAATCATTTTAAAATGTATATAATGTTATACTTACTCAATAACTGGAGCACCATAAAGAATGATGATGGTGTGGAATATCAGTAATGAGATTATATTTAGAATGACTCCACCAATGAACATTCGGAACTGCAATATCAAAAGGGAATAATCAAAATCAAGGAGTACTGAATTAGTTAGACCTTAATAATTGTACATTACGCATATACAGAAAAATTGATATCAACACTGTTTTTAACATATCTTTTTTCAACTAATTGTCTACTAGTATGGTAAAAAATTCTGTGTTGATAACTATGTATCGTATTCGATATTCCTTTCTGACGTATAATTTTTTTTTAAATGTACTGCACATTCCTGATCAATAGCCCAAGAGAAATTAGTTACTCTTAGAGATGTACGCTGAGGGGTAAGGGCAAAATTTTTTTCAAAGTTTTTGTCGACATCAAAAAATCATAATTACGTCCATCTCCATTATGGAATATACCTTTTAAAGTTATTACTGTGAATTTTACATCTGACGTGAAATTTGGTGACCTCTATAACGGGGGAGCTAGCTCACGTCATATGTAAACTCACGGATTGTGTGCATGGCCGAACAGTGCGAATGATGCTCTATTTCTTAATAACTAGCAGTCATCCTAACATGCAATTTTAGACAGACACTTCACAAAATTACATGGGTGTCGGTTTTCGAGCAAATTACACCTATACTGGTATATATGTTTATGATAATTTTCAAATTATAATGCATAGTCGCGGATAACTATAAAAAAATTACCTGAAATTTCACTTTACTTAAGAAGAGAAAAGTCAAGACGTCAATGATACAAGTTGACAGGCAGATCCATTCTGTCACTGATAACGGGTTCTGTATGATACTTAGGGTAGCGTTGGGTATTACAAGAGGGGTTAGAAAAATGCAAAATTTTATCAAGTTTGCGAATAGTACAGGGATTAAGGTCGTCTTTTGCATAGTGGTTCGTACAGAGTAAAAATATATAATTTTTCACAGGTTTTCTAAAACCCGGAAGTACATGTGTAGATAAACACGTCGGCAAAAGTTATGTCCAAAAACCAAAATCATTATATGAGAACGTTATGTCATGGTGGGGCAACTCAATTATGTGACCACACAACATACATATGATATAGTATACTTGGTTTACCAGAGAAAAGTGTAGCAACTAATATCTGGTAACATTCTAGTACTAAACCAAACACTAAAGAGCAGCACCTGACGGCATTTTCAATTTTAGTGGCGCCATCTATGAGATTCATAGTAAGAAATTGACTTAGGCGCCATCTTTTTTCCAGCTGCTGAACTATAAACCTGGCCCAGTGGTTAGCACGTTGGACTACGAAACGGGAGGTCGCGAGTTCGCTTCCCAGACTGATTTCTTATAAATAGAATACAATAAAAACACTTATTTTATATCAAATACATAGACAAGTATATATTCCATTCGCCGTCATGTAGTGTCTTCTAGTGGTCATATTACACCTTAAAAACAGACCGTCAGCTAGTGGCCAAATGTATAAATATAAAAATACAGACCGTCAGCTAGTGTCATTAGCGGCCAAATATAGAACTAAATATAACAAAATACAGACCATCAGCTAGTGTCATTTAGCGGCCAAATGTAGAACTAATCATAAAAAACAGACCGTCAGCTAGTGTCATCTAAATAAATTTTGAACTAAATATAAAAAAAATATACAGATCGTCAGCTAGTGTCATCTAGCGGGCAAATAAAGAACTAAATATAAAAATACAGACCGTCAGCTAGTGTCATCTAGCGGCCAAATGTTGAACTAAATATAAAAATACAGACCGTCCGCTACTGTCGTCTAGCGGCCAAATATAGAACTAAACACGTATTCGGCCGTCATATGGAGTTTTCGTAAGAGTCATTATAGTTTTATCTGGGAACGTAGAACGTATCTCCGGACGTTTCCTCGGTATTTTTCCATCCATTTTGACCACATTTCCATTTCTTACAAATAGCATATTTCCCCTACTCAAAATACGATATATACACGCACTGACAGCATAGATGTTTATTACAGAATCAACATTGAACCTCTTGTCTAGCATTCTATAACTCGTGTACAGTCATTAAGCCATTTGGTTAGTTTATATCAACAACTTTCAATGTCAGCTTTTTTCATTTCCGAAAATGGACGTGATAAAACCACAGTAGACGTATAGCTCGCCATCAAAAATATCTTGCTCGCCGCCTTTTTTTTAATAATTTAATAAATCCTTATACAGCCAAATTTTCAGAGAGAGAGGCCATTTATGGTTAAAAGTTATTAGACACCAAAGATTACTAAAAATATAAACAATCTCGCGGGAGCTAAATTACTTATAGCCTTGATCACTATTCTGTTCTGAATGAAGCACACCGCCGCAGCGCTACCATTGCCGATTGCCAAGACTAGTAGTTCGGCCATCTTACAAACCTCATCAGCTTGCGTTGCCGCGGTTTTGTGAGTGGAATATTTATTTCTTAAATATCCCAAAATATTTCGTGCAAAATTTATAAGCAACGTTGAAATCAAAATGTTAATTTCATAACTGGTTACTGACTTTTTTAATTCAAAATTTGCCAAATTTCAACAAATGAATAATAGTATAGTTAGAATTTGTTTTTCGGTTTAATAGAGAAAAGTGTAGCAACTAATTGAAAATATCTGGTAACATTCTAGTACTAAACCTAGCTGTTTAATAAACAGCTCTGATCTCCTCGTTCCTTGTGATAGCGGCTGAATACACAAGGCTCTGTATTACAGGGTTAGTACTAAACCTAACAATAAAGAGCAGCACCTGACGGCATTTCATTTTGCGGCGCCATCTATGAGATTCATAGTGTTGTAAATTGGACTTAGGCGCCATCTTTTCCAGCTGCTGAACTATAAACAGACCGTCAGCTAGAGTTATCTAGCGGCCAAACGTAGAACTCAAATATAAAATATACAGACCGTCAGCTAGTGTCATTTAGTACGCCAAATATAGAAACTAAATATAACAAAATACTGACCATCAGCTAGAGTCATCTACGTCAATGATAACAAAGTTGAAAAAATACAGACCCATTCTGTCATTGATAACCTAAATTCTAACGAAATATAAAATATAGGGTAGCGTTGGGTAAAGTCAAGAGGGGTTACAAAAAAAGAAAAATTTTATCAAATTTGCGGAATAGTACAGCTAGTAAGGTCGTCTTTTTGTCAAATGGTTCGAACTAAATAAAAAAAATACAGACCGTTCACAGGTTTCTAAAACCGAGGAATTTTGAACTATTATAAAAAATATACAGATAGTCAGCAAAGTTATGTCCAAAACCAAATATAAAAATACAGAACGTTATGTCATGGTCGGGCAACTCAATTATGTGACCAAACACGTTATGATATAGCATACTTATTATTACCAGGCCAAAGTTTAGCAACATGGTAAAACCATCTGGTAATATTTAAAACATAAAATAAACACTAAAGAATAACACCTTATATACATTTCAATTTTATGACCATATAACATATAATTAGTAATGATATTGACATGATAATTATTTTATTCAATTATTGAACTTTAAACCCTTGGATATAGATGGTTAACACGTTGGACTAAATGATAGCACATATCTCGACTTATGTGCATGATTTTATCTATAGAATGCAAGAAGTACACATAGTTTTTATCAAATCTAGAACAAGTTTGATTCGCTCTTCATGTAGTGTCTTCTAGTGGTCATATTACACCTTAAAAAAATACCTTTTCTAGTGTCATCTAGCACTGTTACAAAAGCCACAGAATAAAATGAGCTAGTGTTCATCTAGCAGCCAAATATAGAACTAAATATAACAAAATACAGACCATCTGTTTGTCATCTAGCGGCCAAATGTAGAACAAGAGTCATAAAAAATGATAGAAGCCTTGGTGTCAGTGAGCGTCATTTTTGCACTAAATATAAAAACATGATGAAACCCTCATTAAACTAAATTTTTCAATATTTAGGAATAACTAAATATAAAAAAGCAACCGTCCGCTACTGGCGTCTAGCGCCAATATGTCATATGGAGTTTTCGTAAGAGTCATTATAGTTTTATCGGGGAACATTAGAACGTATCTCCGGACGTTTCCCTCGGTATTTTTCCATCCATTTTTGACCACATTTCCATTCTTTACAAATAGCATATTTTCCCCACTCAAATACGATATATATGCACGCACTGACAGCATAGATATTACAGATTTATCATCTATGTATTTTAACATATTAAACATCGAATAAATCCTTATTTACTTACAAACAGTTGTATATTCTTAAATAATGCGTGCATTTGCTGTGGAGGCTGAATATTTAATTTTCGTCAATAACTAAAGGAAAAAATTGCTTTACGCCACCATTTTGAAAGTCGTCCTCTGTCAACCTGCAGAGTTGGGTTTTTTAAATGCATCTCCTGGGGCCAAGAGGGGGATTAAGGCTGAAAATTTTAATGCCATATCCAATCAAATCGCTTTTCCTGTTATCAGCTGATTTTGATTCATCCTACGTGTAATATAAAGGGTCTAACGAACACAACATAGGATTGAACCCATCAAATTTTATAGTAATTTTTTTTCGATTTAAATTCTATTTTCGGATCTTATGGTTTAAAGTGTAAGCTTTTGATATACTAACATTAAATGATTATCAAACAACCTCTTAGGTCCAGTGCATTGAGTTGAAAAATTGATGTCTAACCAAACACATAACGAGCGGTTCATCTATAAATAACGGGTTTCTCGCAACAAACTTCCCTTTCCTCTAAGTGACGTGTAAGTATGTCGCGTTTCAAAATTAATTTAATATTATTTAGATTTTATGTCTTAAATAGATCATAAATTAATAACATTTGTAACCAAAATATAAATTATTAAGTTTAGAAAATACACATCTAACTTAAATAGTCAAAACGCTCATATTTTTGCTTAAAATCCAGTGTGTGATGTGTGACAGTGTCAGTGACAGTGTGTGTGTGTGTGGGGGGGGGGGGGGGGTTATTACTGGGTGAAATGCATTAGCCAAGCATTTATGAATATTCTTTTATTATAGGTGTATTGACTTAATAAATTTCATGAATCAAGAAAAGTATAGCATGACATGATCCATGAAATTTGCACCAATTTTACGAAAATATTCTGTCATGAACAAACACTTATTGTAGGTTACTAATGCAAACAACTGCGCTGAGCTTTTTCAAGTCAATAGACAGTATGAACTTTATGGCCAGTCCTTGTCAGGACTAGTTTCGGTCGGTATCATATTGGATCTTGAAGAAGTTTCATCACTGATAACGTTACAAAATGGAAAAGCAAATAACATATGGACAATATATGAGTATCTTTGACAGACTGTTAGACGAAGGTAAAAATGTTGAGGAAACAATGCCCACAATTCTTCTTGATATAAATGAAGAATTTTGTCTTCCTAAGCATATTTATAACTTAACCCATAGAGTGAAAAAGCATATTGATGGTGGAGGTGACAAGGACAAATGCATAGAATTGGTGAAGAAGCAAAAAGTACCGGAATATTTAGGAATCTCGAGCATAGGACTAACAGTCAGCGATATACTCAATATTGAAAACGGTTTACCAAATTTCAAATTACACAACACAGGAACAAACAGAATAGCTCAAGAGTTGGAGTATATTCGCCGTGCTCACAGTAAGACACAGGCATGGCTCTATAGTGTTGCTAGTTGCATATGGAATCTACCATCTGAAATTGATGACGAATACAAAAAAAAAATATTTTATAAATTCCAAAGTGTTTATAAAAAGTCTCAAACAATCAATAGAGATAAAAGTAAACAAAGTCAAGAAGACTTTTTAAATGAACCATTTCAACTAGAAAAGCCAGAATCAAGTTTACAGAAGCTTCAGAAAAGGTTACAAGACCCTGTTCCGTCTGATGTTTTGCACAAAAAAAATGTAGCTGTGGCACTTGCAACCCATTTTGGTTCAATTTGTGGGACGTTTGTCAACGAAAATGATAAAATATTGGCGAAAACACAAAGAAACCTTGCTAGGGCTCAAGAAGAGCTGAAAAGAAAAGAGGAAGAGCTGAAAAAGAAAGATGAAGAACTGAAGACTATACTTAAAGAAAGTCATGTACAGCAGGAAATGCTACGTAAGGAAATTGATCTTTTACAGCGAAACAATGAGGAAAAAAAAGAGCGTTGAAATAGCAAATTTCAAACAAAAGTTTGACCCTAAGAATGTTAAACGCAGAGAGAAAACAAGAGACAAGCGGAAAGAAAGACTCAAAGAAGAAAATGCAGGACTTTTGAGACAGATTCTGGCATTACAAACAGAGCTGGCAGAGAAAGAGAAGGAACAAAGTAGCCATGCGCGACATGAACAAAACAGCCAGTCGACACAGAATGAAATTGTAAGACTCAAGGATGAGAATGAGCGATTAAAGAGCAATGTTTGTGATCTTGAATGTAAAAACGCTTCGCTGGAGACTAACTTGAAAAAGAACAAACAGAAAAAGATAAGCCTTCAAAAAAAAGTTTCTTTTATGAGCAATGTCGAAAGGAAAGAAAATGAAACGCTTGCACAAATGAAAGATCAAGTTAAATCACTGAAGGCAGAAAACAGAGTTTTAGAAGTTGAAAAGGATCGCTTGACCGATCAGATTATGAGTAATGATGTGATTAAGACATTTCATGGAAACAGATATAATCAGCAGATTCGACTTACCGTTATGACATTATTGGGATATAATGTTTCAGTTCGTAATTGTGGAGAAATTGTTCAGAAGGTTATGAAAATACTTGGCGGTAAAGAATTTGAAAGAATTCCACAAAAGTCTTTTGCCGCAAGAATGCTTAAGGAGTGTGAAGTGCTTGCCAAAATTGAAGTAGGAACAAAAATTTTAGAGAGTAAAAATTGTACATTAGGCATTGATGGAACAACCAAGAGATTCAATGAATACGTAACTACTAACATCACAACAGGTGAGGGGTTGAATTTGTCCATGGGTGTGAAGGATCTTGCTTCAGGGAACACTGAAAACTATTTCTCCGCAAACAGAGATATTTTTCTTGAATGTGCATCATACCTAGTTCCAAAAGATTCATCAACAAAAGAAATACATACCAAAATGGCAGAACTGCTTGAAAAAGTAAAAAATACAATGTCTGACCGTCACATCGTCAATAAGTGTCTAAATAAGCAAATTCAAGATTGGCGTAGTGAAGCTTTACCCTTGATCAAAGACAACTACAATGAACTCTCAGAACAAGAGCGGGAAAACATAACAAGAATGAATAACCTGTTCTGTGGACTTCATGTTATTATTAATCTAGGTACAGTTGCCAAGGATACACTTAAAAATTTTGAAACAATCGCCGCGAAAACTTTAGTCAACAACGGATTTGTGAATGGCAACTCTCGTTCATATAACTTGCTGTGGGAAGCTTCAAAGAATTTCACCTACACGCATGGATATCAAAAAGCTGGAGAACCTCACACGTGGTCAGCATATCTAGAAGGTAAAAATGAAACAAATAGAATGGTATGTTTACGCGGAGAAAGGATCAACATCATATTTGTTGCTGGAGGAGCTGCTTATTTTCACAGGCAACACATCATAGATTTTCTCGACATGGACATGCAAGTAAATCGACTTGGAGCTTCTCTTCTTGACTTCAAGCATACACTTTTTCAAGCAATTTTTAGAGCATTAGGAATCATAGACAAACTGTTGACTGGTCCAATGTTTCGCCTTATTGAAGATAGTAGCAAACATATTTTCGAACTAAACCAATATTGGCATGTCTTAACACAGAGTGTTGACAGGTTTTCTGAAAACCCCGCACCTTTGATAGTCGCCGAATCACCATTCCCGGAAGCTAATATAAATAAGGATGACGTGTATGCTGCACTGTTTGAACCAACACAAAATCCAGAACTAGATAATTTGACAGAGGAATGCCTGAGAATGTTATGCTGTTCTTTTGGAGTATTACTGAGAAGACAACTTGAGGACCAGCTTCCCGGTGGAAAGTATCATCAGCCATCAATCCAAATTATGCAGGAAACTCGTAATGCGCCATCTCACAATATGCTCACTGAGCGTGACTTTGCACAGCTAGATAGGATATTACATGAGAAGTCAACTATGTCAACCGTAGCATTAAGTGGTTTGATAGCTTTCAAAAACAACAAAACAGCTGAATGGCTGCTATCTTTACCTGAAGAAGAGAGATCACAGATGATGGAAAGAGCTAGGAAAGAGGCCCCATCTTTGGAGAGAAAAAATCAAGAAACTAAAAAAGCCCTTGTGAAATCTAGGCAAGAATTGTTAGTAAAGAGGAAGGCTGCAAAGGATAAAAAAGAAGGCAACAAAGCAAATTTGCATGAACAATTGACATCAAATTTGACAGATTTTGGAGGACTCTGGACGACAACGGAAATGATGTATAATAATCTAAAAAAAATCAAAGCAGAGGAAAAACAAAAGGCCATCATCGGACAGCTTAAATTCAGGAAACATGTTCTTCAAAACAAATTTTCTGATGGTAAACTTTTGAATTTGACAGTTGACAAAAAGAAATTGACAACCAATGAGCTTGAAAGAAATCTTGAGACAGTGATCAATGAATCCAGCCATAACCATGTTGTGAGCCATGCAATGCCGTTGCCCACTACGATTATTCGATCACGCGAAGAGCGCCTTCCGTTGATAAGAAAAGCAATGGACGAACGGAGATCTCGTGAGAAGAACAAAGCAATATTAGAGGCTCCAAAGGCCAAAAAAAAGAAACCTGAGTATCCCCAACTAGAAGGCAAAAAGATTTTACATAAATGGGATGACGGTGCTGGTTTAACCGAATGGTGGGACGGTATCGTTGTTCGGGCATTAGACGATACTTCTTCTAAGGAGTGCCGGTTTGAAGTGAAATATAAGTCTGACGACAATTTGTATGAAGTGGCACTATATGAGGATTTGGAAAATCATGATCTCGTCATTGTATGATAATATGGAGAAACAATTCTGTGATTTTGAACTGTGATACAACTCTTAGTGTTACAATATTGTTTTGATATTGTGGTTTGTATGTTCAGTGTGATTGGGAAAGAAAAAATGTGACGATGTTTCTATGCATGTGACTGTGATACATATCTATATCTATCTGTGATAGCAAATTATTGTGCATATTTATTTATTTATTTATTTATTTATTTATTTATTTATTTATTTATTTATTCAATAGAGATTTGCGTGTGTAGGGTGATTGTGAAATAAAGTGTGCCAGTGTTTGTATGAATGTGAAAATATTAAACTTGAACAAACATCAATTATTGACATTGTTGCTGTGATATGGATTAACAGATTAGGATGTTATTGCTGGGGGTCTTCTGCTACAGTCGCACTGCCAGCTATGATGTCTTCAATTATGTACTGGGAATTGAATATGTAGTGGTAATTGCAAAAACTAATGTGTTTCAAGCGATGTAGAGTCAGTAAATCTGAACTCTGTCGCTAAATCACTAAACACTGCTCTCGGCCACATGCGATGTAGAGTCAGTATATCTGAACTCTGTCGCAATTTCACAATGAAGATATTGAGTAGAAGCAATAAATGAGAAGAAGATTACACACTATTGAGTAGAAGCAAAATTAATGTGATTTAGAGTCAGTAAATCTGAACTCTGTCGCTAAATCAAAACACTTTCACAATGAAGATATATCTGAACTCTGTCGCACAAATGAGACGAGGATTACCACACTATTAGTGAATTGATTTATGAAAATTAATGTGTTTCAAGCGATTTAGAGTCAGTAAATCTGAACTCTGTCGCAATTTCACAAAGAAGATATGGAGTAGAAGCAATAAATGAGACGAGGATTACCACACTATTAGTGAATTGATTTATGAAAATTAATGTGTTTCAAGCGATTTAGAGTCAGTAAATCTGAACTCTGTCGCTAAATCACTAAACACGGCTCTCGCCCACATGCGATGTAGAGTCAGTATATCTGAACTCTGTCGCAAATTCACAATGAAGATCATATTGAGTAGAAGCTTGCTTGCCATAGAAACATAGATGAAGAAGAATACAATTGCATTGATTGTATTGTAAATTATAACCATATGGTGCTTTTACGTGCAATATTGTATGACTGTAGTGTGTGAGTGTGACTGGTGATAGTGATTTGAAAGGCAGATGCTGTGATACAGTTTACTTTTGTATTGTTGTATAACCATATGGTGCTGTTGTAATTAAGCATATGTGCGATATGTATGTGATACATGACTGTATTGTGTAAATGTGACTGGTGGGATTGATATGTAATTGGAAGGGTGCCTGTATGTAAATTTATATTAGTTATTTCTGATACTTTGCAGGTTTTTAAATTTAATCATTAGTAAAAATGGCTAGATGTCTAACAAAGCAGCAGGCGGATGAGGAGATCGCGTATCGACTGACGCGTTGTACAGTATGTGGGGAGAGGGCAGGCCACGAGTGGCAATGTGATGTCGACAGTGAGATGTTGACCGATCACTCAGAGTAAGATTTATTTGCAGTGTTCATCAGCAGCATCTCATGTGTCTTACTTTCAAGCATTAATCTTTTTCGATTCCCTAGCTGCCATTTACCACCTTTTGCATGTTTAATTGTAAACACAAACATTTTAGTGATGAAGATGTTTTCTGTGTACCATCACAACCAGAGGAAAACATCACAATACCACATCAGAAGAAAACATGCAAATTTGTAGTATCTGCGCCTCTACGTGTTAGTAATTATAGTGTTCTATTTTATTCTATTTTAGCACTATGTGTCTATCTTAAAGCACATGTAAGACATGTTATGACACGTTGTTGCTGTTGCAGCATTCAGAACCCAAGGAAGAAGACTCAACCACTAAACCGACGTGCTTGTGTCATGAGTATGCTGCAGAAATCGACAGGATGCGAGATGATGTAAATGAGATCGAGAGAAAGTTACATCAATTACAATAATCTTCTTCAAGATAAATTGATTTAGGGTCAGCACGTCTGAATCCTGTCAATTCTATTCCAGGCTGTACAGGGGTAGTGACTTTGGGTCAGCACTCTGAACCCTGTCACGGCTCTATGATTAAATGGAAAACCCATGCTCTATTGAGCTAGCGGCTAGTACACTGACTGAGGGCCACTTTTTTTTACAACATTCATTTAAAATTTGCTTACGTAATAATTGATACATTGTAGATTGAAGATCCATCTATACACCAGAGTCAAAACTCAAAATAATGTGATATTTTGTTGCAGCGTTTAGAACCCAAGGAAGAAGAAGAATCATCCACTAAACCTACGTGTTTGTGTCTGGAGTATGCTGCGGAAATTGACAGTATGCGAGAATATCTTATAGAGATCGAGAGAAAGTTATCGCGATAATGTTCTTCAAGATAAATTGATTTAGGGTCAGCATGTCTGAATCCTGTCAATTCTATTCCAGGCTGTACAGGGGTAGTGACTTTGGGTCAGCACTCTGAACCCTGTCACAGCTCTATGATTAAATGGAAAACCCATGCTCTATTGAGCTAGCGGCTAGTACACTGACTGAGGGCCACTTTCTTTTACAAAATTCATTTAAACTTTGCTTACGTAATAATTGATACATTGTAGATTGAAGATCCATCTATACACCAGAGTCAAAACACAAAATAATGTGATACCTAGTAGAAGTGTTTTGATTTTTCATAGTACATGCGCATTGATAATCTCATACCAAAATGTGAACTAACACTTTGAAACAATTTTACATGCCTGACCGTTATACAACTTTATGTACTATTGCAGAAAATGAATAGTGTTGTTTACCTAGTCGGCCCTCAGGGCCAGCAATTGCCAGGCCCTGGGCCAAGAAACAGATCAGTAAGTGATCGTTCAACGTTCTAAGCAGTTTTTTTTTTTTTTGAACTGTTTCAAACTTGTTCCGTTGTTTCATACACAACTTTATTGCAGCAAGTCCATCAGCACCACCAAGTTTTATTGTTTTTTGGTATTTGTTTTGATGGCTCTTTCATTCCAACAGGCAGACCGTCAGCAGCAGCGCCAGCAGCAGCAGCCAGACCGCCAGCAGCGCCAGCAGCCAAGTGGAAGACATGTAAGTGTAAAGATTTTAATAGTCTACGATATTGCTGCTCTCCATTTAAATACATTAATTTTTTAAGAAAAAGTATTTGTTTTGATGGCTCTTTCATTCCAGCAGCCAGACCACCAGCAGCAGCCCAGCAGCCCAGCAGCCAGCAGCCAGCAAAGCATTTTGCTGCTCTCCAGCATTAATTTTTTAAGCCAAAGCGCCATGGCAGCAAGACCACCAGCAGCGCCAGCAGCGCCAGCAGCAGCAGCAGTGTAAAAGAAAGATTTTAACAAGTCTAAAATTTTGCTGCTCTTCATCTAAATACTTCAATATCCTAATTGTAGAAAGTTGTTGTGATGGCTCTATTTCTTTGCTTTTCATGGAAGGTTAATGTTCATGCAAGAGTTCAATCCAACGGCCCTCAGGCACAGTAAGTTTTGTGCTGTTTAGTTTTGTTTGTTTTTCCAATGTTGGCATTACTTCTTGTATTATTAAGTGATAAATTTGTATGCATGATTATTGCACCGAAAGCTATCATTGATAAATCTGAAACACATCAACAATTTTTGCTTTTCATTATTAACAGCCGCTTCGCAAACCCTTTGGCGAGGTTTATGACCGCTGCCATCCTAGTGATTTCGGACTCAATTTGTCGGCCCCTCGGAGGCATTTTAGATGCTACAGTGAAGGCCTTCGGGGGCCTGACAACGTCAGTTTTAATGGACAAGCTTGAGAGGGGGGAGGGGGAAATAGTAGAGTTGGTGAGAAGGGCCAAACTTGTTATTTTGCATGTGGGGACAAATGATGTGGATAATTATGTGTCACGTGGGATTGTCAACAATATTGTTTTGAATTTCAACATCATAACTCAACACCTACTTGTATACAATCCCATGTGCCACATAATGATTTCATCAATCATTCCTAGGCCGAAAGACTTTCCGGTGACCAACTCGGTAATAAAAGTAACGAATAAAGAGTTGCGAGTTTTTTGTAAAAGTCATCCACGCGTCCATTTTTTGTCCACCCATAGTATTTTTTTTTCTGGAGGTGGTCTGAAACTGGAGGTCCTGTCCCCAGACCAAGGTTGCGAATGGTTTCATCGTGATGGTCTGCATTTGTCCGAGACAGGTGCTGTCCACATGATGAGACTGTTCGCAAACTCTTGCCATCTGTGGGTACAGGGCAAAATCCGGTTTTCTTAGCATCTCCAGAAAAAAAATTACCGTGGTAAAGCTG
Source organism: Streblospio benedicti (assembly GCA_019095985.1). Taxonomy (NCBI): domain Eukaryota; kingdom Metazoa; phylum Annelida; class Polychaeta; order Spionida; family Spionidae; genus Streblospio; species Streblospio benedicti. Next base: position 45,371,880 of record CM032662.1, read on the forward strand.
TAGGATTAACTTTGGGGTTATTCCAAAAATGATGAAGGCGTTTTATTTTTTAAACCGCATATTTGGCATTATGATGTAAGTGTTCACAATTATGTAAAACAATCAGAATGATAAAAAATGACCATGTAGAGTTGGATGAAAAAATGCCATATCATTCCTCTAATTTGTATTTTGAAACTCAGTACCATTTTTTTAGTTAAAATTTCTATCGTAACTAAAAAAAATGGTACTGAGTTTCAAATTACAAATTAGTTGAATGATATGCTATTTTTTTATCCAACTCTACATGGTCATTTTTTATCATTCTGATTGTTTTACATAATTGTGAACACTTACATTATTAATACAAATGTTTTCATCATTGATGGGGTAACTTCAAAATCAACCCCACTGCTTTATCTTGGCATCATCATGATTTGATGTTTGAATACGCCGCCGCCGCACTAGTTATCGTCGCCGTCGTATCGTCCTTGCCGCCGATTAGAACTATTGGCCGCCGCCGCCGTTTTGATGCCGCCGATTAAAAAATTAATTATTACAAATTTAGCCGCCGGTGTACATCATCATCATCATCATCATCATTCATTACTGGGTTGGTTGTTTTTGTTTGATTTATGCTGTTTTTGCCTTTTGCAATGATGATATTGCATGATGGTGTGAAGTGACAGAAAAAAAGTCTCAGTGCTTCTGAGCAGAAATTTTGATTCAGGGCAATATCAGTTCGACAAATATGTTGTGCTAAAAATAAAAACGCTTATACAATTCCGAATACAAGGGCCAATTTCTGTAAAGAAATATCCATTTATCGAGGCCCCCAAAAAGTTATTGTCTCTGACCTAAAACTGTCAAAAAATTTTTTGTTTTTCACCAATTCACCAATTCACCCATTCTGATCATCCACTGGAAAGATCTTGAGGCCTATGTCTGAGAGAATGTCCACACATGCAATGTACATGCAAGCCCTCCTCACCAACTCTAATGATGGGGTCAAATCTGTGATATTTACTGTATGAATGTAATGAAGTGTGTTAATGTGCTTTCTTGTGATTGGTGATAGACAATGAAATGTATGAACTAACCTAATGCATATTTACATGCAAAATAGCACCAGTATGCTAACAATAAGTACATTAATTTGGTTGACATAAAGGATACAATATGAATCTAACATTACAACAGTAAATCTTTTACTTTACTCTTGCAGGTCTTTTGTAGCATTATAATATGCATTAACCAAAGTATTTACAAACTTTATAACAAAGTTTTATGTCACGTCCATTATTGTACTGTACATAGAAACAATTAATCATAAATTTAGTATTATCATCATTATTCATAGAGTTTAGAGACAATTTAAGTGCTCTTGGACAGTTTTGGTGATGTGTATAAAAAATGTTTTTATTATAAACTGTGTATAGCCATGTAATGGTCTTACTATAAAGTATGTTATGATAACCATTATTATGTTTTATGATGATTAATATTTGCTTGTAGAAATTTAATGTAGTATATACTCCAAGGGAGGAAATTGTGAAATTTAAATTGTATGTAAATAAATTATTGACCTCTTTGCCCCAAATCCGTCTTCTGTTTTCTCAACCAAAATTACACCTCACCATTGACAGTTTACCACCATTTTAATAACTTTTAGATGATTGATGTAGTGTTTCATCACTTTATTTTGTAATACGGTTTTGTAATACAATTTATTTTCATTTATGTTTGACTTTTAGATGAACGATGTACTGTATTTCATTGTGGTTCTATGATTTTTTAATTTCTGTATGTACTTTTCACTTGCTTTTTGTATTTTCATAACAATATAGGTGGTATATAATACAGTATTTAGCATAGTATTTTATCATATATTATCAAATTGTATTGTGCTGGGTAACTTTTATTTGGTCGGTTTTGGTCTCATTTGTTAAGTAGGATCATGTTGCTGTTTTACATCTTCCAAAGTTAACTAGAGATAAAGATTTACTTTCGGCTTTTGGTAAGCTTCATTTAGATAATTGGCTTTGTTTTTTTTTTGTTTACGTTGGTTAATTTCAATTACAAATGTAATCTTTATTCTTTCCTTAGGATAGCCTATATGTTGATCCAGGCGAGCAATATCTGTGTTGGATGACCTAAAATTCGATACAGTTGAAATTCCCATTCTAGGTCATAAAAAGCCAAGACGCTGGACTTACGACTTTTATACACAAGCTCTTTTTTCAGGCCCCTATTTACAATCAAAGGACAATCATATTCCAAGCAGTCAGAGAGTAAATGATTGCTTAGTTGTTTAATGTTTGTTTAAAAGATATGCACTTTACATTTGAATTAGAATTTTGACGTGTATGCTGCACCATATATTTAGTGCGAAATAGATTGCCATAGAACAGACAATTCTTTCAAATCAAGCAACTAATAATATCAATATATTGTAGCATCCTAGGAACTTTTTTTTTTTCTTCTTACCATTGAATCTTCACTAATGGTGATGTAGTTGTTGTAAACATTAATCTGTTTTTAATCTTACCCCCTCTCCTTTGTCTTCTGAGAATTATCATGTTTTGATTGAAGGTTTCATTTGTAGAACGCTGGTCCTGGTGGAAAACAACATCACTTTTTGGAGGAGTTGGCATCACATCACCAACTTTTGCTGTCGACTATTAACGGCTTCTTCGCATCAGCGGTTGTGTCCAGTGAATCTTTACTAAGTTGATTGGGTAAGTGAAACCTTCATTTAACAGGATGTTGTGGTGTTGATTTTTTATATATTTTTTGTTTTTATATTTTTGTCTTACCATTAATAAATATATCAATTTTCCAACGGTAAGAATTTTTTTCTTGTTACCAGTTAATCTTCACTGATGATGTAGTTGTAAATGTCTATATTTTTTTAATCTTACCTCCTATCCTGTCTTATGTGTTTATGTCATATGTTTTGAGAATTATCATGTTTTAATCGAATGTTTCATTTGTAGAACCCTGGTCCTGGGGGAAAAGAACGTCACTTTGGAGTAGTTGGCCTGAACGCTATTTGCTTCTCGTCCATGATCAAACAACCACAACTTCCAGAAGACCACCACAACTGACTGCTATTGATCTGGTGACTATTAACTGTTTGTAACATCAAGATGGATTTATCACAAATAATTCTATTAACATTAGCTGGATATTTCCAATAATTTGTTGTGATTGCTCACTTTTTTTAATTTCATGGAATGTGCATGATGTGGTTCAGTCCAATGCCCTTGACTAAGTTGAGGCACAGTAAGTTTTGTGCCTTTTTATTCGGTTGAGTTTTCAATGTTGACATTACTTTTATTAAGGAGTTATAAAAAGTGATTTGAATGCTGAATTGTTGCATAGAAAGCTATCATTTATTAGTTTGTTGGTTGTTGTTCGACATCATCAAAGATTTTCTTTGGTCAGGTCATTAAAAACGGCAAAGTGCTTGGATATTAAAGTTTATAGCTGTGATTTATAAAATATTTCTAAGCATTTGTAGGGCTATCGTAATACGACAAGTAATAAAACAATATTATTAGAGATTTATTAGAGATTTTTTACTTGTTTTGTTTGTTCGAAATCTCAGCTACACACATAGTGTTATATATTTCATACTCTACCCTGGCCGACAATAATAAGTGAGCTGCTTGCTTCCTATCATTTCCACAATTACAAGTACAATATAGTTGCAATAAATGAAAAGATCATGAAAAAAGAACTCATTTAAAAAAAAAAGTCTAAAATTGGTTGAGAACTAAGAAAGATAGTCATGTTCGAAATCTGTAATGACCGACTGTACTTAGTAGGCCAACCATTCATTTACTTACCAAAAACGTTTAAAGAACATGAAGAAACTTTTAAATACTTTACTTAATAGAATTTAATATTTCAGTGATGATATTGTATTAAAAAAGCACATTTAGTTATGTAGGGAACAAAACTGTTGAAGATTCATTATGACGTATCATTCCAACACAGCGGTCAACACAGCGGTCAGTTATATAAGAACGTGGATTACCTAAAAATCAACTTTTATGTTTTTATTTCATATCAAAATGTCTAATATTAAAGGAAATATTCAGATTTTTGTGGAACCATGAAGCCAATTTGATATTGAAATGGACAGGAAAAGTAATCAATAAAAAATCAATATCCCTTACAACAGCACTGGCTCAGATTCTAATTTTTTTCACATTTTCCATAAATCTTGGTGTACATAAATATTCATAACTTTTTTGTTTGTGCTTCAATTTAGTTCATTTTTTTTGTTTTTTGTTTAGGTTTTACTTCTTCATTTTATGGTATGATAGGAAAATGGACGCACGATCGTTTGACACCAAAGCCGATGGGGGTTTCCGATGAAAAATAATTAGATTTAGTGTCCAAAGTTAAGTACCGAAAACTGGTGTTTCATCTCTAAGTATGTCTTCTTTGAAGATAATATATTATTTACTATAAAAAGTGGTTTATATC
>CM032662.1:45376455-45404829 GCA_019095985.1 Streblospio benedicti
ACTTGAAAAGTGTAGCAACTAATTGAAAATATCTGGTAACATTCTAGTACTAAACCAAACACTAAAGAGCAGCACCTGACGGCATTTTTTCAATTTTAGTGGCGCCATCTATTAGATTCATAGTAAGAAATTGACTTATGCGCCATCTTTTTGTCCAGCTGCTGAACTATAAACTTGGCCCAGTGGTTAGCACGTTGGACTACAAGCTTGGAGGTCGCGAGTTCGCTTCCCAGACTGATTTCTTATAAATAGAATACAATAGAAACACTTATTTTATATCAAATCCATAGACAAGTATATATTCGCCGTCATGTAGTGTCTTCTAGTGGTCATATTACACCTTAAAAACAGACCGTCAGCTAGTGTCATCTAGCAGCCAAATATAGAAATAAATATAAAAAAATACAGACCATCAGCTAGAGTCATCTACCGGCCAAATATAGAACTAATCATAAAAAAAACAGACCGTCCGCTACATTTGCCAAATTTTGAACTAAAGTCATCTAGCGGCCAAATAGTAGAACTAATCATAAAAAAAAATACAGACCGTCCGCTAGTGTCATTTAGCGTCCAAATTTTGAACTAAATATAAAAAAAATACAGATCATCAGCTACTGTCATCTAGCGGGCAAATAAAGAACTAAATACGTATTCGGCCGTCATATGGAGTTTTCGTAAGAGCCATTATTTTTATCTAAATATAAAAAAATCTCCGGACGTTTCCTCGGTATTTTTCCATCCATTTTGACCACATTTCCATTTCTTACAAATAGCATATTTCCCCCACTCAAAATACGATATATACACATATGCACTGACAGCATAGATGTTTATTACAGAATCAACATTGAACCTCTTGTCTAGCATTCTATAACTCGTGTACAGTCATTAAGCCATTTGGTTAGTTTATATCAACAACTTTCAATGTCAGCTTTTTTCATTTCCGAAAATGGACGTGATAAAACCACAGTAGACGTATAGCTCGCCATCAAAATATCCTGCTCGCCACCTTCTTTTTTTTCTTTTTCTTTTTTTTTTTTTTTTTGATAATTTAATAATAAATCCTTATACAGCCAAATTCTCAGAGAGGGGCCATTTATGGTTAAAAAGTTATTAGACACCAAAGATTACTAAAAATATAAACAATCTCGCGGAGCTAAATTACTTATAGCCTTGATCACTATTATGTTCTGAATGAAGAACACCGCCGCAGCGCTACCATCGCCCGGTTGATCAAGACTAGTAGTTCGGCCATCTTACAAACGTCATCAGCTTGCGTTGCCGCGGTTTTGTGAGTGGAATATTTATTTCTTAAATATCTCCAAATATCTCGTGCATCAGTACCTCTAAGTAACGTTGAAATCGAAATATTAATTTCTTAACTGCTTACTGACTTTTTTGAATTCAAAAATTGCCAAATTTCAACAAATGTATAATAGTATAGTTAGAATTTGTTTTTCGTGTTAACAGATCTGCTAATGTGGAGCTGCCATCCACTACATCGACCGTTCAGTTTGGTTTGGTTTGGTTTGTTTGTACTCCGAGGTCATCAAGGATGTGATAGACAAGCTGCCTTACAACATTTGCGTGGAAACACTTGCGTGGATGGTAAGACACATGGATATAGAGTTTAAAATTCTATAATTCATACTGATAGCTAAATTGTAACTTGTACATCAGATACAAAAACAAAATCTTTAGGTAAAAACATTTTGACAATTTCAAGTCTCAGATTGTAAGGGTACCTACTTTTCAGTATGAAATAAAACAGAAAATCACTACCTTGTATTAAACTTAATATTTTCATCTTTCACAACACTAAAGAATTTATAAACGTTTGACAGTTTCTTCTGCTTCTGCAGACATTTTCAAAAACACTACTGCGCATGGTTTACGGCTGCCGTCCCCGCCTGTGGCAAGCACTGGGTCGTAGACTCGCAACATCATCGTGATGCCCATTGTCACCAGCTTCATGTAACTTTACGAAGATCTGTAAAACAGTGGTTGTAATGTTTTCTAATTTAATGTTTACTGTTTGCTATTGTTGTATATTAATTTTACATTAACCCTAAATTATAACTATCTTACTTCAAAACTACTTACTTAAAATCATTTTCTGACTGACAAAATTAAATCTTAAAACGTAACACAATTTAACTTTAACCACAACGTATTACTAATTTTGCCATTAAAACATGCTATGTATCATAACAGAATTTCCCATATTCAGTACACAATAAAACCAAGCATGTGAATTAACAATAAAATAATGTAAATCAGAACATCAATAATTTGCAATGTCATTAATTATTCACAATTGTCAATTATTTATTTTCTCACATAATCCTTCAACCATTTGGGTTCACGTAAGGGACGTCCTCTTGAGGACCGTTTTTCCAGAATTGGAGATGTTGGGTTTTTACGTGGTACATCTGGCACCTGCACATTCAGTTCTGTTTCTCTTTCTTCCAATGCTTCATCCAACATTTCTGATTCAGGTTCCTGGGTTTCCTCATTTTCATTGTCTTTAATGTCAATCATAGGTACCGGCTTGAAATGAGAACTATTACGAGTAACCCATCGTTGGCTACTCTTAGCAGTTATCATAGAACCTCTTACAGTTTCCACAATATATGGAGCCCTGGTGTGTACTTAAAGTGCACACAAAACTGAATCATCAGCCTGCTCTACTAACTTCAACGCAGTAAACTAATCCAGCCTTACGTTTTTCAGATCATATGTTGGCAGCATTTGCGTTGTTGGTGTTTTTTGCGGCCATCTGTTGGCGCTTTCATTACTAGTGAGAGTACTAGGCTTACAGTGTCATATTTAAATGTAATTAAAAGGTTTTATGTTGAAAATATTTACATGACCTTTGGGCAGCTCTCATTCAAATATTAGTGGCCCAGTCAATTTTCTCTCAAGCAGACGAACAGTCTGATTTTTTTAGTGTCCAAAGGTCCATATTCAGTGCTTCTTAAGTCAATAGGAAGATAATATTTGCTGCTTGTGTTTCCCGCAGATGCAGATTTGGATGGCGCAAGACTACCAACTACACCAACGCAGCACAACACGTGGCATACCTAAGAACAACATTTTGCTGTGTATAACATTCTCTTAACTTAAAGATATATCACTATAATTAAGAACAATAAACATTTTTGATGATAAAGATGTGAGCTATAGTGGATTATAATAGTGTTATATTTCCAAATCTGTGAGAATCATGTACAAACCATAAAAAAAGCATGTCATAAATTATGCCTCTACCTTAGCCCATACAACAGCTAAAAATATTTTATCATTACATACATAATCTACAGAAGTATGCGTTTCCAACCATATCAATTATAAAAATTTATTAAAACATTTTATTATCAAACTTTTATAATCAAAATGGGCAATATCAATCCACAATTCTGCTTGCATATCATGATATGGTCGCATTTCTGCACTACAGTTTTTTAACAAAGTTTATGAGATACTGAAGAAAAATAGTCATGACTTTGTCGGTCACATTATAAATGAATGCCGAATGACTTGAATATTGCCCGAAGGGGCAATATTCAGCTATGAGGGGCATATTCATACATGTCATTTTGCATGATAAAGTATTCATTATAATACGATAAACCCTAATTAACACTTAATATTTGATGAGAACTCTCACTTAATATAGCCTAAAATTCAGGTTCCGATTTTCACAAATGGGTCTAAAATCCTGCCGCTGACTGGTCGGCACACATTCGATTTTTACACTTGCTTAAACACCGTTCTGATTGAAACAACTATCCCCACACAAGGTTTATCTTATTTTGAATATGTAGCACCATTTTTCTCAACAATGTATCGCTAAATAATCTCAAAAGTGATTGAAATGTGATTAATATTTTGGACTTCGGCGGTCTGTTAGTCTACTAGTCTAAACACTGATCTGTGTTCTGCAGGTTGTAACTTTTAAATGGGCGGATTTTCCAAAGTCACAATGCAAACTTGTAATAAAGTTGCATTCTATTGAGTTTACATTATTTACTACCTTTAAGTCATAATTTTAAAATGTTCAAATCTCTGTAATATTGTTTCCAATATAGTAGATTTTTATTTTTAATCGAGGTTTCAAAATGGCGGACTTTTCTGCTTGCAGACAGGGCACTATTGCCCAGTCGGAATGGAGAAATAGGTGACTGGCTGATTTGGCTCTAAGCCAATCAGAAAGCAGGATTTAGGGGGGTGTCACAGATAGAGTGTTATAATGTGATCCCTTTGATGTTCATTGATTTTTTTTCCTTTTCCTCGTAGTAACAGGTGTGCCGGATTCATAAAAATGAAGAAAAAAAGTACAGATGTACAAACATATAGAAACCCTTGCAATAAGTTCAGCCTCGTACCTCCGCAAACACCCCTGCTTAAAAATATTGTATTACTACTTACATAATCTACAGAAGTATGCGTTTCCAACCATACCCATTATGAAACAATTGAAAGAGATTTTATTATCAAACTTTGGTAACCAAAATGTGCATATTTTCGACGGTCAATTTGATGAGACTGCAGGAGTTGTTAAGTGAATGGAGTGAGTGTCAGTAGATTTTGCTTCGTTGACCAGCCCCTTTACCAAAGCTAAAAATATGTTATTACTATGTATATAATCTATAGAAGTATGCGTTTCCAACCATATCAATTATGAATATACATTACCATATTTTATTACTAAACTTTGAGGGTCAAAAGTGGGCATTTCTATGGTTGTTGAGTTCGACAAAATCATATCGAGTGTAGACTAGGTCACACCAGTTTTCCATTGTTGATATAGAACTATGATCCTTAGTAGTTAAACAATTACCTAGACTTATACATATGAATGGAATCGCATATTACTGTAGATTATTTCCATCAAAGTTATATACTAATACGACACTTTGTAACAGAGACATGATCCTGTACCTGTGACTGTGTGGTGTATTTGTGTTTTCTTTGTCAATTGCTACTTCAACACGCTGTCAAATTCTCATTGTTGCGTGGAGTAGACAAATTGCAACCTCAATAGATTTTCCTTGTGCAATCTATATCACATCCGCCTAACACTGGTGGATTTTTTATCAATGCTTTCATTTCAACATAATCCATAAAATATGAATTTTTTCCCAACACCTTTCTTCACATACGTACACAAACATTAAACCGTCCTGCTCGTGACGTCACGTGGTCCCGTGTTAGACAAATTTTACTCACGATTACGAGTTTCGTTTATTATTTAATATTCCTTAATAATATGATGTGTAAGGCTATGCACAAAACTGCTAATTTTGTAACTTTAAAAAAGTGTTCTAATGTATTTTCTTTCCAATCTGTTAAATAATGATTAAGAAAAGTAAGGTTTATGTCCTAAAACTTAGAATATTTGCTATTTATCTGATCTTTTTTATTTTTAAACTTATATTTACCTGAACTACGAATGTACATTAATGACTGACTAATTGTATATACGATAGTATCTCATGTATGCCTCCAATAGAATTAATAAGAAGATATCACTATCATATACTCTGAAGATGTGTTTCATTGTAACATTATTTTTTCACTGACTCCCGCGAAAAAGGCCTATTTGGGTTGTATTATTGTGATTTTTTTTTGGTGCTTTTGGTCACTTGTATAATGCAATGTGAAAGTGTAACAGGGTTCGCACGCCCCGGGAAAACCCGGGAATTTGATTTTCAGTAAATATGATCAATTAAGCACATGTCTCATGTGGACACCTTTTACTTCTTCCAAAAGTATCCACACATGACGGCTTCCACGATGCATGTACTGTACTTGTATGACTGCACAGATGTGTTGTGGGTGACGGTGTGATTACAGCGGGCGGCGGCACGTACCAGTCCTTGGCGGCGTTCTGCCGCGCCAGCACACTTGGTGACGCCGCGCGCCTCACGGATCCGTTTCTCTACCGCCGTCAGCGACGTCTATAGAGACAATAAAAGTACATGTACATATGCATGTCACTAGAAACCCCACAATCCGGGGTTATGGGTTTGTGATGTCACTGGCAGAGCCTAGTTTTCATAACCACGGCTGATTTACATGTATGAAGCATTGTGAGACTCATTTTCACTGTTGAAACAGAGCCCTTTAAAAAGCTCTTCTTGTTAGATTATTAATAGTAGATACATGTACTTTTTCTTCTTGCATAACATAAAGGGCCATGGGGTAAGATCATATTGACAGTTTCAGCCACTGTCTGTGCCCTTTTTGTAGGCATAATAACATTACAGCATGCCATATTTCTGCAGTGTGTCAATTTTTTCGAACACAGTGGAGGGAACCTGTCCATGTGACACACCCCTTTCAAGGACACCCATTTTATTAAGTGGGCACTTTTCACTTCTCTAGAAGGAATTCATACACAAGACATGTTCCACTGTTATGACTGTACTCACGGACCTATTGAATTCCTTTCAAATGAACTTTTACAATGATATACACTAGAACCTCTCTATCAGGATCACCGTTGAAACCAGTGTTTAAGTGGTCTCACAAGAGGCTGTGGTCTCTACACAGACGTTCATTTTAAGCATCTCCATGAAGGTTTGGGAGCATGGAAAGTGGTCGTATCACAGCTAGAGGTGGTCTCAATAGAGAGGTGGTCTGTACTTATGGACGTATGGGAGCGGACCTGCGTGCTCTCGGAGAAGTTGCCCACGGCCTCGCCGAGCTGCTCCATGTCGTCCTTGTAGCGGGCCCAGTCCTCGAGCACGTGCGAGCCGAGGAAGAGGAAGACGAGCTTGACGAGATGCGCGACGCCGTGTTGTCGATACACACCGCGTACACGCCTGGAGGACAGCAGCGGGTACCGTAAATTACTGTCTGATAACTTGTATAAGCCACTCAATGAGTGGTCCCCCGACATTGTGTGTGTACGTGCATACTCTTTGAGGGGGGGGGTATATACAATTATACATGTATCCCCCCTGATCTCAAAATCTCAATGAATTAATGTTACAAATCTCAATACAAAAGCCCTTTTCTCAAATCTCAATCAATTCATCTCATTTAATTGAAACGTCAAATCTCAATTTTCAATCAATTAAAAACCCCAAATCTCAACTCACACAAAATTGTGTACACCGCCATCCGTAGTAAATAAAATGATTAACTTACTGAAGGTCTCTATATCTCATTATATAGGCAGTGTGGACATTGGGTTGGAAAAAGAGATTAACTTGCTAACTTTATCAGCCAAACGGCAAACATAGACATCCATCAAAATACTTTAATCATATATGGATGCCAAAATCGAGATTATGTAATCTTTTGTTCTTCAGAAAGTGGGAAGTGACCATCATTCCATCCCACATCGCTGGTCCCATCGATGGCATTATCGGTGATCTTTTAAAAGGAAAGTTGGAGCATTGTGACATACCATGTGCATAATTTAAAGTTACAACAACAATATATTTAAAAAAAAAAAAAAGTGCAGCGAACTAAAAACATTACTGAATATTTACACAAGAGTCCAAGTATTACAAATTTTCCCCAATGTAATGGTGTTATCCATAAAAGTGTTTTACCCTTAAAAGATTTCAATGGAATCTGTATTTATTATGTCTAAGGGAAGCATATTCCAAATGCTAATGGTGAGACAACAAAATATATTTTTATTTTGATACTACTTTGAAATTATGTCTTGCTTGTTTTGAGAAAATAAACGAGTGAATAAGTGAAAATGGTGAAAGCAGCACAAAGAGGCTGCTGCCAACGTTTAGTTGAGAAAAAAGTTTGGGGTCTAATCTGCATTTATTATGTCTATGGGAAGCACATTCCATATGCTAATGGTGAGACAAAAAACTATATTCATATGCATCTGAATGAAGGGTTTTAACTCTATTATACCTGACATCAGACCTGTATGATAAATGTACAGTGTACATTATGTCACATATATAGAATTCGTCCATTCCTAATTTGTGATATATTCAGCTCTGATTTCATGTTAAGCTTTCTTCTATACCTGAAGATGGCAAGTTTATCCTAATGTAATGTTTAGTCTTCGTCATAAACTTTCCGCGCACAAGGAAGGTAAAGCTTATAATAGGCTAAGTTTAGATCTGTCGGTCTGTCCCAATTTGACAGGAACTATTGTTCAAGGATAAACAATCTATAACATTAAACTTCCTTACTTGGACACGACAAGCAAAATTATTCATATAACTTTTTTCAAATAATGTGTGTTTAGTTTGATCAAAGCGACGAAAAAAATTCTTATCTATATCATGCAATCTCTTTTTTTTTGGCGTGCTCCTACCACTCCAATGACATCTATGAAGCGATAGCTCAAGACAATCGTCCACTTGACTAGATCAACAGCCCTTTGACAGGACTCGAACTCACGACCTCAAGAATCACTCCTTCGACCCTGGCGTGTTCTGTTCATATTGCCTTTAGTGCTTGGGGAATAGGTGTCACAGGAGTAGAAGTCCAGGGTTCAAGTCACTGTAGTGGGTATGTTATATAGCCCATGTGGGCTTGGAGAAAAAAATCTTCTGCGGGCATACTTTATTATTTTATGTCAGATAATTTCACAAAAAGTCAAATTCAATTTTCAGTCACAGGGCAAAAACATCTTATCCAGACTCTGACCTGGTCTATCCCCTGCCGTTTGTTTGTCTTGGCTGTACGCGTCTGATTTAAGTACAGGTTTTAAAACGCGATATAGAGGTTCATCCTTCTATACAATGTAGCAACATTTCCCTAAAGGAACATCACGGGTTCACAATGCAAAATGTATAAAAGGTATTTGTCGTCCGTGTTTTTAAGTTGATTTCAAACACACAGGGCGGTAAAAAAAAACGTCAGTATAAAAAGCTGTCTCAGATACACAATTCTCTATTTGATTATCAGATGAAAAGTGCTTAAAAAGCTATAAAAGATAAGGCCGGATTTAACGTAAGCAGCGTTTGTAGACTTGATCTGTGTTTTTGATATTATAATAGCATTAAGAGGAAGAAAGATATACCAGTTATTAAAGCCGGTTTATGCGTAACAAAATTTCTGCTTATTAAGACTTAAGATATTTAGCTTAGTTTATTCATAGGCTCTAAACTTGTCAGCATAAGCGTGTAAAGTTATTTTAATGCAAGTTTTGATATCGGTATACACATTGAAACATTGAAACTATAACGTTTAAGTTATATTGTGTGTTGGCAACAAAAAACAAAAAATGGAAATCCTTGTACATCATACCACTATTGGTGTGCGTGTTTAATGTGGATTCTAGAGAGATGCGTAGATTCAGTGTAAATCACATGATGAATCATAAGAGAAGCACCTCAGTAATTGATGGCTTCAAGGAATACAAATACTGTTACGACTACTTCATGAGATTGTATAACGATAACTTTCTAACATACCACGGTGTGTCATGCCGAGATAAACTGAGATTGTGTAAGGACAGAGTGATAGAGAAGTACCCGAGATTAAAGGAGCACATAACAATAGGATACCAGAATATGTATGAGGTGATGGTAGATTTCTGGTGCACGTACAACACGACCCACCACGGACCCGCTGACCCCTTCATCACTATGGAAGCCATGTACCTTAAGTACAATCAGTGTTCTTATGTCCATGACGTGATGTTAACACACAAGGATTATTCACCACGGATCTACACTGGCAGGAGAAGAGCTTTCTTTGCAAGGACTATCCTCCAATACACTGGTAGTGATGGGCTTAGTAAATGGCAGCTGAACCATAAGTACCGCGATCCTCATGACCCAGAGTACAAAGCGACCTAGTGCTATAATGTGTGATTGGTATAAGTATCGTGCATACTTCACTGACAACATAATGAGCAGGTACTGCATTATAGTGAAGCATATAGACAATGATTTGAATGATGTTCTGGATACATATGACAGACACACTCAAGGCATCTACAACTGGAACACGAGCCTCTGCACTGAGTATGAAGACGCTCTAGAGCAGGTGATGAGACTCACAGCTAGACAGGTGGCTCAGTAACCGGAAACAACTTGACCTACCACCATGCCATGATCAAAAACATATATATAGAGGGAGCCACTTGCCTCATCATGTTCCACACAACACTTCCCCCGTACTTCAACATTCACACCTTCATGATACCATTTGTTAAGAATATAGCAGAACTCAACTCCTCCGCACAGTCTGTAATGGCTATTCATCCGGACAGTCAGCTAAATAGGATAACTTTAAACAGCCTTTATAAAATAGATAAAGTACGGATTCGTGGCGAGAACGCACAATATGATAGAGGCTGAATACTATTGTCCTTATTTGGAATAAGCAAGTTCAAATATACCTGAAGAAATTATGCATATATTTGGTCTGATAGAGAAAGGATCGTGAAAGCAGGCCTTGATATTCAGGGTGGTAGTACATGTAGCTATCTTTTTTTCATGCAAAATAGAAGTAAATGCTGAACTTCAATTCTGTAAATTTTACTCTTACTTTCCCCAATGTATTTCTTATATATTTTATTGTATGATATTCTATTTCTAATCTCATATTTTATTTTCTATAGAGTCTAAAATCAATCCTTTAACTTAATAACATTAAAATGCGATGTGTAAATGCTGATGGCATTAGGTTAATTTTCTGTGTGTTGTGTTATTGCATGTGTATTTTATCCATTTTGAGTACTGTAGTATCACTAAATGCAATATTGTTAGTGTTTCTCATGTTGAATAATCGTACAATTTAAATCAGTTCATATTCTGTATGAATTCTAAGTTGATATTTATATAAATTGTCAAATAAAGATATGCATTATGTGTGTTTTTTTGTCCTTGCTGATTTATTATTAACCATTTTAAATGTAAAAGAAGCACACTGTTTGATGTATAACCATTTATTTCTATGAAAATAATAACTAATATCATAATTTAGACTAATGTTGTACATGTATTACATGTACAAGTATCATATGCATAGTATGTCAATATATAAACACAATCCACTTGATGTTCTTCAGGTTAACTTTCCACTATGATCCACTATTAGAGCATTTTGTAATAATGTGTGTGGTGGACACCTTTGGTGTAATTATTCAACCATCAGTTAAATAATTAGACCAAAATGCTCTAAACAATACTTGTTTAACATCATCTGAACAATTCTTAAACTTTAAAATCAACAAATTACTCTTGGCATACAAATACTTCTTATGCCGGACTAGATCATCGTCATCATTTAACATTACACCAAGATATTTAATGCAATGAACATATTCAAGCTGATTAATATTCAAAAAGATAGAATGTACATGTAAATTCTTAAGACACTTTGTTTTAGAACACAAAAGCCTAACAATAATAAGAGGGAGACCTCTGAATCAATAAAGTCCATTGATTTAACCAATCAAAAGCCTTAGAGGCTATCACAACTGTTTAACAAAACAATATATTTAGATCAAATTACCCATTCAATCATCTTTGAAAACACAGTAGTTAATGCTGCAGGACGGAAGTTATTCTTTTCTGATAAAACACCCTTTTTATCCTTCAAAAGTGGTGTAATACATGTATCCATGGCACATTCTGCTAAGTACCCATGCATTAACCTACTATAAAAAACCATGGCTGCCATTGTCGACTTTCCAAAGAGAAAGGTTCCATCAATGTTTCACACTATTGCTCTCTAACGCTACATCCATGGTTCAATTTTGAACACTCCCATCAAGGTATCACCAGTTCATTACAAACAAATGTTATGTCACAGCACAAAATAGGCGTCCATTGTAGAGTGGACCTGCTTCTTATGTCTCCTTCGGCCTTTCACACCAATCCTGGAACTACAAAATGTCGTGTTTGTACGAAACAATGTACAATATATAACAAGTATATATCTTGCTGTTGGTAAAAGCAAAACGTTGTGTCACATAAATCAAAATTAGTGTTACAAGACCACTTTGTTTCCTATTTTGTGGTAACTTTTACTAACAAAATGCCTGTATCAGGTTATTTCTCACAACTATCTGTCTCTAATTGTAAAAACTATTCTATTATATTTCAAATAAACAGAAGGGTACTTTTCCAATCGAACTTAATTCACATAAATTACTCAACTTACATGGACACTGGTGGTCAGTTCCTAACCCGTCACAGCAACCAATCTTTGTCGTCATAGCGCGTGTTCTGAAACCAAGGTACGCACATATTTACTGTAATTTATAAAGATGTACTTATTACGTACTACCATAAACAAAATCTTTTCACAGATCATTTACATAGCATATTTTACTGTTATTACCAATCAGTATACAATGGCATATGACCGTATCGCTTTTACGTGTATTATGGTTATACTCCTATTCTACGATAATTTATCGATTTAGTTATTTATATTGAGTAGAAGGCTACACATATTTACTGTCAAATATTACCTCTTTTCGTTGTCTTTTCTTATCAGCTGGAGCTTTGTGGTTTGGCGCAACTGTGACCTGGAATAGAGAAATTGCAAACATAGTTATCTATAAAATAGCACTACACTTCAGTAATATGTCAGTAATTATTGCTATACTTCAGTGGTATCTCTTCCTCAAGCATAATATTCTCTAATACGTGATTGGATATGCATATAGTGAAATGTCTAGCTCAAACACATGAAATTTCAAGTTTATCCTTCCTGTCTACATGTACTTCCTTTTTTAAATAGTGGGCATCCCTGCACAGAGCTTACCAAATTTGATCTTTTCCTCTTTGTCTTGACTTTTTCTCTTCCTAGTCCTACCTTTTGTTCCACCTTACTCTGCAAAAGATTTACAATACAACTAAATATTCATTCAAGCTTCACGGAACCTTGTTGTTTTCTAATTCTCTCAAATGTTTCTTTGGTTCATGTTAGAAAGGTTATCTATATGTGTACCGACTGCTCATTTATAGTTATATTTCATGTCTACTGTCCGTCTTTATAAGTGTCTACATTACATGAATAATAACATTAGACTGGTTGAAAAAAGAAGTAGATCAATGATAATAATTACCCTGTTTTGGAGTACTTTATCTTTTTTCGATACACAGGAATCTTCAGCCTGTTTCTGAAAGTTTTTAGAATAAATTAATTTTCTAACCATTTTTAATTGATCTGTTTTACATAAGTATCTGGAAATATATATAAATTTATATATACCACTTGGTGTTCACACTTGTTTATATAGTTCTCAACAAAAATTTTGGAGCAATGATATAATATAAACTAATTTAATTAATGAAAACACATGATAATTTCTTCTACAAATTCTTAAAATTTATATATATCTGATCATTTAGTTTTGTATTGCCCCGCATCATTAAAATTAACACCATCACCTGTACATCGATGTGATTTTCCGCTGTTGGCCATGGGTTTTGCTTGCTCCAGTGAAGTTCATCAACATATGTCAGAATGTAGGCGCCACTCTATAGAAATATTTCTGTTTAAAGGCACATATATAAACCAAGTTTTTCATCAGTATTTATAGTTTTGTTTATTTAGGACCAGTTTTCACGTCTTTAATAAACTTTTCAAAAAACTCACCATAACCTCTCCAGATTGCAGATATGTGTCAGCATCTTTTGTTGTGCACCTAACGTCATCCAATATTTTCACCGAGTCCTTGTTCCAATTGAATTTGAAAGCTACATCTGCAAATATTCGTCATGGTTAGAATCTGTATGTCATCACAAAGACACTACCAATATTTAATTTGTTAACACAAAATTATTTTTTTTCGTTAATGCTCATATGCACTAGTATGTTTTAAGTCTGCCAAAACTTACAATGTCCCCTGTCTCTATTTTTCCCGATGTGCACCACACCACCCAACAGCTTGTAAGATCTGTTGTTCACCATCACATTCCTGTTGAAGCAAAGAAATATTCATTACTGTGATTTCCTGTGGTAGGTGATTAGGTTGAGGAAAATAACTATCTGGCGTGTTCTTTTTAAGAGCAACTAATGCAAACATTCACCGGTCTATTTGTACACAGTTGTCAGCTTTGTTATCCTGTGTTGCCCATCTGGGTATTGTTAGGAGTAGAATGAAGCCAGCCTCCAAAATTTGAGTGTGCTTTCTGTAACCTGACGTTCTTGAACACCTGTCACACAACCTGTTAACCAAACACCATCAGCTTACAGTTAATGTACGTTGTTAACATTCATGCTTGAAAATGTTTAAATTTAGAAAGGTGCAATTGATCAGGTTATTAGCCTGTGTATTTTTGTCGATACTTTAAATTTACTAAATATGGATGGCTCACATTGTAACATCTTCTGTTAAGCTGGCATTGAATCCACCCTGTACAGTGGTGCTGCCATCTCTAAGGATTAGCACCGTTTCATGGACACTTGGGTTTCCTTCCTAAATCATATTTTTGATACTGTATTAACATATATTGTCACTAGATTACGCTACCGGGGGGGGGGTGGGGGGGGGGGGGGGGCACTTCCATATATCGGTCAAGGTGTATGCTCCCCCCCCCCGAATGACACACATTTTTCTTTTCTCTCGTTCAACTGCTTGTCTTAATACAATGCAAATTTTACTCTATGGAAATAATTGGGAATCCAGCTATGAAATATCTAATTTTTGTCATATGCTGCTATTAAATCCCAGTCTGATATCAAGGGAAGTGCCCCCCTTCACTGGATTATTCTGCCCGAGGGCACGGGTACTCTGCACGATTTGTCAGTAACGACAGCATTATTTTTACATACCCACGCGCAGTCGCATGTACAGTCATCATCATGGTTGACCAACTGGATGTTATATGTCCCTTGAATTCCAATTTTGGGGTTGAATTCTGCTCCGATTGTCCTGCTGATAAATTCATGGGCATCTTCTTGTTCGTTAAGCCGGTAGCCCATAACACGCAATGTCGGCCACTGAAAATAGTCAGAATGTTGACCGATTTAAAAAAACGGATATGCTTTTATGATAATAGCCTGAATCAAACATTTGGTACCACATTACTTGAATATCTCAGTTTTGTTTGAATTTTTATTTCAACTTGCCAATAGTTCGTGCGCATTGAGTGCTTCCCGGCTTTGTCGCATGCGTCTAATTATATGCATCACGTCTCGGACTGCTTGGCTGTGGCTGTTCTGCTCGTAATCGGACACATATGCTTGCGGTAATGTCTGCAATAGTGAAAATTCATTTCTTAGCTACACACTTGCAAAAGGGTACAAAACATTTTTTTAAGGAATTTGATTCCAAGTACCAAGGTCATTCTTTGATAGAATCAAGACTACCATATTGAGGAGTTGCAGGCAGGAGTTGAGCCAGCATGAGTTTGCGTCATTTATCAGGGAGCATGTCATCAAATCATTGTTGTTTCCACTCCGTTGCACGCTATGGCTCGGTTGGCTTGCAAGGCTGGGAACATCCACTACCTCTTTTGTCATTCCTACACGGCCACATTCGCCTATTTGCATTTCCCCGCCTGGCAAAAAATAAGCTTATTCCGTATATAAACAGTCACATCAATTCAGAATATCGTTCCTTTTTATATGTGCATGTTTTGTTCAACATTGAAAATGATATTTACATTAATTAAGTGGATTAGATTACATGTAATGTATACTATTTGTTGCAACTAATACAAAATATTTATAATCTATAATGTCTTACATTACCTTGCTCCATTACTCTGGTTCTGTAGGCTCTGTTTATACGTGCAGTGTTAAGCACTGCCATCAGCCGGGCCAAGAACAAAAAGTTTGCTGGACGTAACTGGTTGAATGTGCGCGTTTGGCGGACCAGGCTGGAGAAAAATTCTTCTGCAATCTATGAATGCAATGACAAAATGCGTATTCAAATCCAGTTGATCTATTGCATACATGGTGTTTGATAAGTTGTAGACGGTAACTTGTTTGCATGGAGCGAGTACTTTTACATTAATTACCTGTGTGTTAACCTGGTTTAATTCGGGCACTATGTCAACGTTGCGCAGCAATTTGTCCTCCAAACTCCGGGGGTTACGTTGGTGGAACCTAAAGTATCCAACTTGGTATTTATTAATTAACTAATTTACTAAATACCTACTATGCCATTTGATGCAAACTGTTAAATAAATGGTCAATTTCACCCAATAACCAGATTAAATTTGTCTAATTAGGGTTTTACATGTACCTATCAGTCAGCCAAAAATGTTCTGTCATCTGCGTTACGGGATGAACCTTCTTTGTGGAAGCTTCGGTATCGCTTAGTGGCTGGATTCGTTTGCCACTTTCCAAGCCGGGTAACGAAATGCTTAATTTTTTGTCCTGAGCCAATTTCAGGTTTTTTGCTGTCGGTTTGGTCAGCATTCCTTGGTTTGGCCTAAAAACACCCGGCATCACCGACTCTGCAAATCTTCCAGATTGTCCTGCAAAATCGTTGATAACGACTGTGGGGACATGCCGCATACTACGAATTAAGTCGGTGTGGTCTCTAGCACTTTCTGCTCGGATAAGAACCTTCAGTCCATAGCAAACCTGGGAAAAGTAAGGAAAAAATGCAATTATTAACCTGGTACAATGACAGAGGAATGGAAAGGGTAAATTTTTATACCTTTTTGCCATCCAATGCTGTAATTATTAATTTGATACAATTCCTACACAATACACTTACTTGATGCTCACAGAACATGTAAACAATACCCCCGGATCTCGAGGCATAGGCTTTAAACATTTTGCCAAACTCTGTTTTAAAGCTTGCTCGACGGGACAATGCTCTAAGCAATTCTGCTCTGGTCCACTTCTTCTTTGGTTTAAGTCCACATTTTCGTGCTAGTATTTTGATTTCTGTAGCCTGCAATTTAATGAAAAGTGAACGAGAACTATATTCATGAAACTTTTGAAAATAGACAAACTGCTATTGAAATAAACTTGCAAGCGATTCTATCCTACTATGCTTACACTGGAAGAAGCAAGTGTGTCCAATATTTCTGTTTCTGTTGGTTTACGGCATTCAGTAGCAGTTGTGAAATCCGGGCTGACCACTTTCAGTGATTCACTGTTGAAAGCCTTTCCATCAGTTTTCAAGGTGGGCGCTGGCAACCAAGGCGACCACTCAAAAGATGGCTTTATGTCTGTAAGTGAAGTTAACTTACAAAGTGCAGATTGAAATGCAGCGAAATATTTAAATGCATGTACTAAACGAATTAGGCAGTAAAATATTATCTTAATACCTGGTGCAGATATCAGATGGTAATAGGTTTCTCAATTTGCGAGAATCTCTGTAGTCGACAGAAGACTTTCTTCTAGTTGTCAAATGTCTACACCACTTTCTACATAGATGAAAGCAAATACTGCTAGCAAAGTAAAGGACACTTACCGCAACTGTTGGCTTCCACCTTCTGCCAAAATTCATTGACCGAAAATCTATTTGTTGTATTGGACGGTGACAAGTCAGTTTCAACAGTGGGTGGAGTTGGCAAGTTGAAACACAACTTCCGCACCTGTTTATTTTTAATTATTAAAATGGTAATATATAATGTTGTATAGTCATTTGATAATATTGACCAGTAAATGTTTACCCAAGTTGTCAAATCGGAACACAAATTCCGCTGGTTATTTTTAATTATTAAAATGGTAATGTTGCCTAGTCAATTGAATACTGACAGTTAAAATTTTCATCCACCATTCAAGAAATCACTTATATCTCGTTTCTGCAGAGTAAGAGAGATCATTTCTTTGACAACATCTGATGTGAGTCATATTTTATTACTAAGAACAGTGGCAGCCTTACCCCATCTAGGATCACGGTGGCAGGTGCATTTCCACATCGTTCGCAGACTTCCGTGTAATCGTGCGGGTACCGCCGTTCGAAAGCAAAATATACCTCCGCAGCATTCCTTATGTTTTTGGTACCGGCCAGTTCTGCAGCACTGTCAAATGCGACACAAATTGGTACCTGTTTCTGAAATAATTTAAGAAAGTCAAAGTCACGTCCTTGTTAACTGAGTGCATGTCTAAACACAAAAATTGCCTACTACAGATATTCAAGGTTGACATACCAGGAGAAGACTCCTAGCCATCAAACACAGCCTGAAAGTTGCAAATTCGCTGTTGTTGATGGTATGTAAGCCCAAATTGTCTGGGAACACAGCGTACGATTGACCGCACTTGCACTGGTATCCAATGACCTTTACATCTGTAAAATAATACCTATTTCATTTAGGCTTGCCAACAAATTCAAGAGCCTTTTATTTCTGGTCATGCTTTGTCTGTAGATTTCCCATTATAGAAATAGGACCTAGGCATGCAAGGAAACATAGAACATGTGTATTGGTATGCACAAATTCCTCATTGTAAGTTGTTCAAAACTGAAATTTATACTGAAGACTTAATTTACTTAATTAAACAATTGTAACAGCTACATTACTTGATGGCTATGCATTTGACTGTGGTTATTCTATTTTTTTGTCCTACCTTTAATTACTTTGGACAGACCATAAATCACTCCTCTATTTGTTAGGTCTGTTCTAAAACCCCAATTTCCACATCTAGGACAAGTAGCTTTGCAGCTTTTTATCCCCTCCGCTGCAATCATCTCTAGGTTTTCTTCGTTTGTGTTCATCAGTGCGCGATCAATTTTTGGTAGCTGTTCATACCAGCCGGAATCTGCGTCACTATCAGCATCGCTTGGTAATTCGTCATCGGGTTTGGTCTCCAATTGTTTCAACCAGTCTGAATGAGTACTGGCGACACCCCATAAAAACACTTTTTCATGTAGGCATCGCCACCTGAAAAATTGGTAACATTATAATTCAGTGTAAAATCTTAAATTATGCGGGATTTAAAGATGTACTTGCTTTGCTCATCATGAGCTAAACCTAAAAACTGAGTTGGCATTACACATTACATGAGCAGCTCATGTAATGTGTACGCAAGCTCAGTCAATTTTGCATTTACCTCTGCTTGCAACTACAGGACACTTTTCCACTTGTTTGCCGAAATAGCAATTGGCACCTGTCTGTTGGGTCTTCTTTTATCAATTTTGCTACAGTTCCAATAACTATTTTATCCGATGTTTCCCATATAGCAATTGGCACTAATTTGCTTTCAATACATTTCTTCTTATAATTAACAAGAATTGCTTTGTCACTTTTGTTCAGCAGTCTGTTGTCTATTAATTTTTCAAGACCAATGTCACTGAGTATGGTTGCCGAAATGTATACGCTTGTTGATATGGCGCATTTGATGTGGCTACATGTGAAGGATGTGTTGGTTGATCGTGCCGCACTATCGGCCAACTCTCTGCAAAGTCGATTCCCACATTGCACAATCTGGGGCCCCTGTTGTACAGACAATAGGGCTTGCACAATAGTAGCATAAGATGCCCCCTGCTTTCTGCTGTGGACCATGAAAAGACCCTTTTCTCCATCAAACAACACAGCTTGTGTGTTATTATTGCAAAAATGAGTTGGATGTTTCAGCAACATGTGCGTTCTCAGCGAATGTCTCGCCACAAGATTTTTGCACACACGGCAAGGAAGGCGTCCTTCATTGCGTTTTTGACGGTAGGTACGATGTGTCCTCAATCGCTCTGTAAGAAATTCATATCGCCCTATGAGATTGTCACATTAATATACTTAGACGTCCAGAATAACCTACATGTTAACTGTAGTAAACACATTACTGCAATACACAAGGCTTACTTTGGTTGCACATTCGTAATATGATCAAAATGTGTGATATGTAAAGAAAATAACTAATTTTGAACGTTTGAATATTCTGAAGTACTGTAAATCGGATGCAAGAATGTTATTCGTTTAAGAATATCGCCCAGGGGTAGCCTTGAGAGAACACATTATGTTGGTTGACATATGAAGTCCCAACCAGTTACATAGGTGTTGGGCTGAAGAAAAAAAGAGTGTGTTTGAATGTGCGGATACGGTAATTACGATTTGTGTATAATGTGCGGTTATTGACCATTTTAAAGCTAGATGGGAATCAAATCTTGCCACATTATTTATCAACATTCAGAAAAGTATTGGGTATATTGTATAATTACGTTGGGACAGGTTTGCTCATTGTTATGTATCGAATATCTATGGTTTTACTACTCACTATGTACTCTCTGTCGCTTGGGGCTGCCATTCGAGCGTTCACAGTTACTTGGTTCCTTAATACTGGTGTGAATGTTGCTAGCCATCCTACTGCTGTCTAGTCGTTCCAGTCGACCCATATCTTCCGGCACGCCTCTCTGGTTACTACTAGTTGAACGAACTGTAGCTCCCGGGACTTCCACATTCTCGTTTTCTCCACGGACATCTGTTACAAATTACATTATACGACCGCCTTGCAGACAGTGAAATAATTGATTACATTAGTGGTAAGTGTCCTTGTTTTCACAGTTGATGCATTATAAAAAAAAATGTAGGACTTAAGTGTTAATGGTCATAGCAATATATAGAAAATTTATATGTGTCTTACTGAAACTGAATACAAAGACTAGTGAGTTTTTTTTTCAGTTACAGGGAGAGAACATGAACCTTTTTGGACAATTCCCAAGCACAAACAATATAATTATTAATAGTTCCTGTGTAAATTTACCTTTCCCAGGAACTTCAGTACTTTCAATTGGGTGCGAAGTGCGCATTATGTCGGCACCGACATCATTACCCGCACTCCTATTTTCCCAAGATGTCTTCAAAACTAGATGAAAAAAAGGTCCTAAATATATGCAGACTTTTGTATTGGAAAAATATGTTATGGTATTATTTTAATAAAACTTGCTTTCTTAACACTTATAAAGGAAATTACTTGTAAACCTTATTGATGATACCGAGGTTCTAATGTTTGACAATGACTCACCTTTGACACACTGTAAAGTATGTTTGACAAACATTCTTCGTTTCAGCATAGAGCCGCAACAGCAATGATAATGTGAATCTTTTGGTGAATGGTGTTCACAAGAATCCCGCTTGCACGGTAGAAAAACTATGTCTAATAGAAAAGATGCTGATGTGTCAGTCAAAGCCACTCATGTTGTGTGCACTGGGGTTGAAGCATTTCATTATGAAAAGTAAGGACTTAGTGGAAACCTTAATATTGTCATAAATGTGTTAATAATTTGTCTGGTTTTTGTTGGGTATGTTTCGATTGATTTGCAATACATTTGGTTGGGCAGTGGTTAGGTAGTTCCCACCATTAGGAGTAATTGGTTAATAGCCTGGTCCCATTGGATATAAACGACGTAAACATGTGACGCACGGACATTGTGATAAAATGAAAAAAAAAACACAAAAAAACTTACAAAATGCACAGAACACTGACACAACACGTATTACCTAGTCTTTATGCGTGATTACTGTGTTTACGCGATTTTTAGTCAGTGTGAAAAGCCTATAGCATGCATTGTATGTGTTGTTGTCTGTGTTCCTAGTGATAAAAGTAAATAAACCCCTATCGTTAGTGATTACTGTGTTTACGCGATTTTTAGTCAGTGTGAAAAGCCTATAACATGCTTTGTATGTGTTGTTGTCTGTGTTCCTAGTGATAAAAGTAAATAAACCCCTATCGTTAGTGTTAACTGTGGAAGAAAAATAACATGGTTTTATGAATAACTTGATTTATATTCATACTACGTGTACAATTATGAATTAAGCAGGTGACACTTTACAATCCATTAATGTTGCATTGGAAAAGAAAGTTCGCACACAGCCAGCGGTAGACTGATATGGCCTTTTTTACAATTGTTTTTTAATACATCTAATGACTAACAACCCAATTGTATTGTCAATGTGAATGCAATGTTCTTATAACGAGCCATCACGTTTGTCAACTTGGTATTTCAATCCATTTTGTCAGAAACCCCAACAACCATACCAGTGTACGTTCCTGTGCACCAATTCCTATGCCAAGCATACACAATGTAAATGAATGTCAGCATCCATACACATGATCAGCTGGAAGCATATTCCATTCAGGAATGGTGCGGTAGACCAGACAATTTACATTTTAGTCCTGCCTATTCTTGCTCTGAGCTTGTGGCTTTGAGCAGGCCGTGTCCGTCCATCCAGATCGCAACTATCCACACCGCGATCCACTGGCACGGTATTACGCGTTTTGTCCAAGTTGGTATGTACAGTCATTAGCAGCTCGGAATGAGTCATATATTGGCATTGCCATTTCAATCGACTTTGAGCACTCCTTTGATACGTTAAAAGGGACATTGATACAGCCTCTAAATGCTGAACCTAATTGGTCGCACTACAGCGCACAGAATCTGGATAATTCCTTAATCATAATTTATATCCAAGTTGCACACATTGTCGCCGGAAAATAGTTCATTTCTGCGCATTTTTGTAACTTTATAATCGTCCGTTTTGTTCAATTGGCGATCGCATTAAACGTTGAGTCACTTAACAATGTGCCGCTAGTAACTGCCTGTATTGTTGTTAAGTCTTAATATTAATAATTCCTACGCGGCATGACCATTGTTGCATTGATTTATGCATTTTGGTGAATATAGGATTCCGAGTAACTGAAATGTTAGCCATTTTCCGGAAGCGAGTTTGAAATATCAATCAGCGCTACATGTGTCGGCTTGACACGGACCTTCAAACAACCCGATGTAACGCAGCGTGTAGTGCAGTGCGTGAATACAGAAGTCCCACCACTCGAATTTTCTTCTCGCACAGCTCGTGCAACCCTGAGGTGCAACCACCCCCTGCACGCTTAAAATAATCCAAGAGTCAACACTTGTGTACAATTGTCTACCGTATATTCCAGTTTATTATAACATATACCACAGTGTGACGATCGATAGTACTAGCATTTAAAATGCATACTAAGAAAATATAACTATCTAGAAAAAGAGTAAGCCGAATGTATTTGGGTTAGGAAAAGCGATATGGAAAAGAGGTTTTGTTTGTCAACGTGGCTGCATTAGGTTTTAACCGTATCGCATTAAATACATATAGGTACATACATACACATGTATCGTCAACTTAAGCAAAACTTTTGTGCTGAAAATTAATTGGGTGGTAGGCCTATAAATGTAGATCAATGTAGAGATGATCGATCTGCTGTCACTAAACTAAGATATAGGGCTCACATCTTGACCGTAATGAGAGAAGGACAATAAAATTGACATCTATATATTACTTTTGAATTCACAACCTAATATCATGACATTGGGAACCTACAATGTATAAGTGTTACATAATCGCATAATTAGTGAATTTGGTTTTATGATCTTATATGTTTAATTCTTTGTGTTGGTTTATTTTTTTATAATACAGATAGATTTGAATGTATATCTAAGGTTAAAATGAATAAACTACTTCTTATTATTATTATTCTTGCAATGGGTTGGTAGTAAGGGACCCGTGGTTTTCCATTTGGAGCACACACATCAAGTTCTGTTTATACTTTTAAAAAATGTTTCAATAAGTACAAATCAATAAATCTGCATGCTTTATCAAATTGAAGGTTATTGTGTTAAAATCACTCACCAATGTAGGATAACATCACGTCACTGCGGATATGCTTTTGTACATGTTGTTTAGCACGACTGTAATGAGTAGAACATATTGCGCAAATACCACTTTTGAAAGTGGGGAGAGATTGTAGTAGTTTCAATTCACTATTGTATATCCTTATTGGTAGCCAATCAATCCCTTGTTGGAAATCCATTTTTGTCAACGCGCGAAAAGTGGTAATCCATTTAACTGTAACCAGCACCGTATAATCGGTCTTCAAATACCCTCACGGTAGGGGCCATATGATGCTGGCCACGCCTTCGGTCGGACGCTCATTGGGCCATGTGGCTCTTCTTGACATGCATGGACACACCATGAAAATAAACAGATCCCTTTTTTCCACTTTGCTGTCGTTTGGGGGCACCTATCGCGTGTCTCGTGTCAGCCATAGGCTGAACGTTTGCATTTGTTGGGAAACATTTCAATACTTTTAAAATGTAGGTGGGTGGGTCCGAGTGTGTGAATTGGAATGTTGTGTGTGTGTGGGGGGGGGGCACTATGGTGTAAAGAAAAGCCTATGTGTGTGGGGTGGGAATTTTCAAAATGTATTTTTTTTGGGGAGGGGGGGGAAGGGGGCTGCGGGGGGGGGGGTGATCATTTCATTATGCCTGATTGTCAATTGTAAAAAGTGCTGGATATAAACGCTATTTGTGTGAAAGCGAAATATGTTTTGAGGAGTAAATTATTCTGTGTGGTCCACTATGGAATGATGTTCTTGAGTTTTTGTCTTGTCGTTAAACGTTAATTTAGTGTTGTTTTTTAAAAGTCATTTGCCTCGTACCGTAGTCCACGTGACCACATAGTCATTATTTAAACAGCGGCGTAATTGACCGTTGCGGCTTCTTGTTATTGCCAGTGGCTCACCGTGTACGCATCCAGCCGAGACAGCGTCTCAAAGGGGAGGTATTTAGGGTAGCCATTATGATAACATAAATCAATACTATTATGCTTAATAGCATAATTTCGGTACGAGCATGGTGAGCTAGAAAACAGGTGCGACATATCTCTTTATATTGTGACAAAACAAAGAGTTAACGTTTTTAGGCCATCCATTTGTTTATAATCACACCTATACTTGAATACATTCCCCCTCTTGGATATGTGGTGAATATAATCAATTGTTGCACTTACAACATCAATATCATCTTGTGGTATGACAGCTATGTCTGTATAAAGCTCCATTCACACTTCATCAGATTCATCATCAGATTTATCACTGAATTCTGGTACAGCGTGTACAGTATAATTTCATATCATAAATAGTTTTCCCAATGTGAGCACCCACCCATGTCAATTTCTCAGTTTTGGGAAAGTTTAATGGCCCCAAAAAGTTTTAGTAAAGTACACCACAAAGCATCAAAACCTCGTTGGCATCTGGTCCCCAGGCAGGCCCCACACCCAAAATCATGTGTGCCACCCCCACCCCCTTCCAATGAAATTTAGCTTCCTACGGCCATGAAAGAGCAATGCATTTCATGAGTATAAACCTATATCTACACTTATGTAAAGTGTACACTGAATTCAATATATATGTAGATAAACTGCTGCAGCTCAATTAATACCATGCATCATATTGCACCATTATTTGTTTACACAAGCACTGTGTTGATGACCGACTGTGTCTTACCATGCAGTAGGTTAGACCCCTGGGGACTCACAATGTTTATTGGTTGTTGACAGAATCACGGTGTGTAAACATAGAACATAGTTATAAGCTTCTGAGCCTGAAATTTCGCAATTCATATTTAATACAAAACGACTTATATTAGATATTTATTATAGCACTATGTTGACTAATTTGGCATATTGTAGTTGCTTACATTATGCTCAGATTCCATCAAGGTCAAATTCATTCATTGAGTAAAGCCTCCAATTAAGACAATTTCTATGAGGGGGACACCTGTACAAGAAGACAATTTCTTGCGGTACATAAACCTCATAAAGAGACTGCTTTGAACCTCCATATAGAAACCACTTTATATTAGCAGGCTGACAAACGGCTAAATTACGGACAACTCGATATATTTAAAAACAAATCACATTTATGTTTTGTGTGAAATGATTCAAGAAAAAAGCCGAGTAAAAAAAATATTGACCAGTTATTTTCCATACATTTTGGAATGACGTTTGGTGAAGTTTAAATTCAACCATATTTAACAAAAAATCGGTAAGCTTGAACCTTTTTTTCCAAATCGTCATCCGGCGCTCATTTTTGAACAGTTCAAAATCCCGCGGCCGTTTTGGCGACTTTTTTCTCGCATTTGCCGTGATCTGCCGTTCTTGCTCGGTCAGATAACACCAGCAAACAGTGGTCTGGTGGTTGGCTGACGATGCAAATCAGACAAAAAAAAAAATCTAAATTATTTGACCGGTACTCGCCCAGCGGTGCTAAAAACGGTATATGTGAAGGGGCTTTTAACACTCAATCATTTATTGTTTGGGTCTTTTTACGTATGCAGATTGTAAATAACGAGGAATTATATGAAGTTTTAAACCAAAATTATGAAACCTTATTAATATCAAATGTTGGCCGTGGGAAATCGTCCAGGAAAATCCCACACTTTTGAAAAATAAACAGAGGCCAAGATTTTATTGGACCCAAACCACGATGACCTGATAAAACTATGGAATTAATAAGCAGTCATTCCACCAGAACATTTAGTTGGACGCAACAGACAAAAAAGGCAGACAAACTGTTTGATAAGCAATTACGTACGGTGTAATCAACGGTAATCATTTTATCAACACAATGGTATTACAAGCGCCAGAAACCCATAACGCCTGGCGTTATGGCTGGACAGTTATGGGTTTGTGCTAGCATGTGGTCAATTTGTAGTGGAGCTATAGTCAGTTTCAAAGTTCAATTATAATGTTGGTTGTTGCGACTACATAGTATACATACGTATTGCCACGTTTGCCTCTACATTGTAACATGTTTTCGAAGTCCAAAATAATCATCATATCCTGTGTACATGGCTATAAATTTTATTGGTAATTGTACTAATTGTAGAGGTGAACGACCTCTCTTAACACAGTGACTACATAGGTATAGCCACGTTTGCGTGGAGTGTCCCCATAGAAAAGGTGTCCTTAAAAGAGTGAACACTTAATATTACATATGTTTACATAAAAAGAGAGGGAAGATTAAAGAAAGGTGTTGTATAAAGATAGATGCCCATCTCGACAGGTTCCACTGTATAATGGTAATTTTATGTTTGAACCTTTACAAAGGACAATAGCCATTTAGAGTGAGCTTCCGTTATGAGTGAAACAGTCCAGTTAAAACCAACTCTAAAATGACACCACCCCCGATACCACCTCACTAATAACTTATTTAAGACCACCTTTACAATAAAATATTTTTCCCGGTGACCAGTGGTCCCAAGTTTTTATAAAGATATTGTTTTCTATAACTTGTGAATTAAATAACAAGGCCATAAAAAGTCAATAGTATGAAGATAGCCATAAACCTCTATAAAGAGATCACCTCTACTTTATAAAAGGGGCGGTTTCATTTTTGACGCTTCTTCTGTATCAAAGAGTATGCACTCCAACCAAGCGGCTTATTTAATATCAGTATGTGTATCAGTGAAATGAGACTTCAAAGTTCTCATATAAATTCCTGTGGTTTCGGACGGTAATTCTGTACATGGATGCGCGTGACTTTCCCCAGGCAAAATAAACAAATAACAAAAGACAAGATTGTTCAGTGTTCGATATACACGCAGATGTCATTTCATGAATATTTGAGAAGTGGTGATTTCTCGCAATAATGTTTTATTTTCCGACTGATTTTGTGTTACTAACATCTTTTCATTGATAAATAACATTGATATTAAAAAGGGCTACGTACGCCCTGCGCTTATGCGCTAGTGGCTTAGTATGACACAAACTTTTACCACTTCATAAAATGAAGACAAGCATACACAAGTTCATTCTTTCACTGTACAAGCCTTAACACAGAGACAAGTGTGAACATTCATATGAAGACTACCTGTATAATATGTTCATGTATACATATAGACACCTCGTTCCCTATATTTCACAAATAAAGTGAGCATCTCTTTAATAGGTTAAGTAAAACCTCCAATTAAAACAACCTCTATAAACAGACCATTTATGCCGGTCCCAAAATTGATACAAGAGATTGCTGTAACACTCCATAGAGACCATCTTTATTTTATATACAAATATACTTTTTACTTATCCATTTACAGTATAACCTCTCTGTGAGGACCACCTTTGGACCCACTGCTAGGTGGCCTCAATAGAGAGGTGGTCTCTAACAAGAGGTTCACTCTGGTAGCTTTATGACGGTCTGGGACAATGAAAAGTCGTCCTTTTAAAGAGGTGGTCTAAATAGAGAGTTGGTCTGAACTGGAGGTTCTACTGTTCATAAATTTGCGGGTACACGACACAGATCCATTACATACTCGTGTCTCACACATTGACAATCCCAAGGCAAATACCTGATTAACAAACATATAACAAAGCCTTTGAAGTGAGCAATGTAGGGTGGAGCACTTGGCGTGAGGGTATGACCCTCACACAAGATCGATTCTAATCCATTGAGCCAAAATACATATGTGTGATTTGTTAAATGAACAGAATCTGATATGATGTGAATGGGCCACTGGTAACGCAGGATGACCTGAGGTCTTGATCATTCAATCTTTGATATTTACGTGTGCTACTGGCCACGTTTAGCTCTCAGCTGCGGGTGGAACAAGGGCCTAAACTAACAGTTGTGCTTCTTTCTCTGCCTGGTGATATCATGAGAGGCATGATAGGCAGTTGCCGCTCAGCATCTATCATGATCTTCTGATGGAGCAGCAGGATTACCCCAACATTATCGCTTGTCTGAAACATATCAAAATTCTCC
>CM032662.1:45404929-45453791 GCA_019095985.1 Streblospio benedicti
ACATGTTCAAATCCCCTATTATCGCCACGCACGAAATGGGTGTGCATATGTATATGCCATAACAAATTGCATCATAAATTATATAATTTGAATGAATCATAACAATGGTCACAGAATGTAAGCTTCTATTGGGTTCCATTATATAAATATTTAATTAATTATATAGCTACCTATTGGAACCAAAGACAAAATGACAGGTTCCAATACGTAGCTATATGATTAATTAAAAACATAACAATTGTGTTTGTCATGCGACAATATAAGTAAGTAGCTTTATTTTGACACATCAAACAATATTGTGGGTTCATCAATAGCTGTGTTAGATTGTTTAAACATTAAAATGCACGAAGTGGATGTGCAGTGATCTAGCTGTGAACATTGTTTTATACATGAACTCATTGGATTTCTATTTGTGTAAGTAATATCATTCTGGGCAAGATTAATTTAACGTTTCATGCCGGACCCAGCAGCAGAAAGTTTAATTTGAT
The DNA here is from genome assembly GCA_019095985.1 of Streblospio benedicti. Lineage (NCBI taxonomy): Eukaryota > Metazoa > Annelida > Polychaeta > Spionida > Spionidae > Streblospio > Streblospio benedicti. Next base: position 45,405,418 of record CM032662.1, read on the forward strand.
TATTGAGTGTGTTAATTATGTTCATTGGTTATGATTTTGAATGTTTGTTCATAAGAGGCATGAAACTTTTCACCTTTTTTCACCTATGTGGTTGTGTTTGTGTATGAGGTAATGGTGAAAGTAAGGCTAATTACATGGCAATGGTCCACAATAGAAAAGCAGCATTTATTGTTTAGAAATTCACATAAAATGCCGGGCTGATTTCCATGTTGGCAGTCGCCTCGCTTGAGATTTAAGATGGCAGCCGTTGATCTGTACTGAGGAAATTTACTACTTCTTTTTGCTTTTTAACGATTTGTGTAGATTTTTCATTTTATTCAGTATGATTTTGTCAATGATCAAGATTTTGACTGTTGTATGAGGAAAGTTTGTAATATTCTTTTTAATATTGACTGATTGAATGAATGTAGCATTTCAAAATACATTTTACATGTATTGTGCAAAAAAATAAATGTGATACTAATAAAAATGGTTTACTTCTTTTTTTCTTTCATGGATTTATTGTTTTATGAAAGCTAGACAATGAACTTCTAATATCTGTAAAGTAATTGTTTTAATTTGAAGGATATTGAAGTAAATACCAACAAATCTCTAAAGAAACAGAGAAAAAGCTGGGTTGACCATTTGTTTTTCCTTGTTTAGAGGACAATTCACAGGTGAAAAGTCATATCAAAATACAATAGAGAAAAAGCACAGAACTTATACTAATTGGAATTAGTTTATTTTTCCTACTATATACCCATCCTGAATATTTGAGGGCAAAATAGTAATGTGAAAAGAAACTTGCTATTCTAACCTCAACAAGTGACATGGTTTTGTGTCAGATTCCGAACGGTGATAATCATAACGTTACATCGCCTTCTTTTTGACAGGTCTGTGTTTTGCTAAAAACCACACTTCCGGTTTCTTTTAGTTGTAGCTAAATAAACATAAAATCATGCCTTTCCCAGTTTTTAAACTGGGATACATGGCAATTAGACAAATAAGCAAGCCTCTAGCAAAGCAGGTTAAAGTGTTTGCCAAAGACAGCCCTCTTCTTCGAAACTATGTGTTGATTCCACCTGCTCAATGTAAGTGCAAGACCCAAGATTTCATGATTTAGAAGGTGACCTCGTCTGAGTCGTCATAGTGACTAGTCTAGACTCTAGTGTCAACAAAGTAGGACTAAGTTTAATCAATATTTGTAGGACTCACCCTACATATCAATACACGTGTGACGAATTATACCCATTACTAGGGATTTAATTTTTTCCCCATAGTACTATTGCCACTAGTCAAAGTCCGATGTCAAAGTTAAATTTGACGTGAATCTGGGTCGTCCTAGGCTTTTCAAAGCTGCTCCTAGTGGTGTTAAAATAAATTTGGGACACTTAACTGAAAACATTGGTTGAAGCATATCTGTGCTCCTAATGCTGGTATTATACTAAATTTTTTCTCCTCATAAAATTATTTAACTAAATATAGGGAAGACAGGTTTTACAATCCCTGGTGCCTGGTCGGTGAGTTAACCTTTGGGACACTTTTACTGATCGAACATTGGTTGATAAGTAGCCAAGTAAATATTGATCTATTGGTTAGATCGTAACATATATGAGCCGTATGCATTTTAGCGACCTTAAGTAAACCATCTTCACTGTGTGTACTTTTGATTATTTATTCCCTTTTATAAATGCTCACCTGCCATAATAGCTCATTACAAGGCAATGAAAGTCATGATAAAGTTGCGACCTCTAAAAATTACAGCATGACTTTGTGAAGAATGTATGTGTAACATGTAGCCTTTGATGCTGCTTACTCTCAGGTATACAGTCGCTTCACTTCATCTTTAGTATGCTAACACATAATTGCTGCTTCTTTTTATTGTTTGCCATATATCCTGACCCGAGGTACTTTGTATGGGCAAAAATAGACGCCAATTAGTGCAGTACTGAAAGTTTAGTCATGTAATTAACCTTCGAATATAATGGACGAACAATTTTTCACCCCATCATTACTTATAACTATTTTGACCTTTGAATTGATGTAAATTTTGGTTATACTTGGGAATATGTCATGTAGTGCTATAAAGTCCTTACCTTTAAGTCATCAAGTCTAATGCCATAGTTACGTAGTGTCTAGACAGACTTCTTTAATAAATATGTTATTTCTTTATTTATTGCAGTGTATCATTCTTTGGAAACTGGATTCAAAATGAGATTGATGGGACTGGGTAAAGCGAAGGAAGTTAAGCCACTGAATGAAGACATGGCAGTGGAGCTGGGTGCCGACATGCTCAGTGAAGTTTTTGTTTATGGAGTAGCAGCATTTACTGTTTTTCTTGAATATCGACGTCAGCAGCGCAAAGAGGCAAGACACGAATCCGATCAAAACACTCGTCTAGATGATTTAGAAAATGAAATAAAAGAACTAGGACTGAAAGTTGAAGAACAAAATACTCACATTCGAGAACTCTCAAGAATAATATATTCTACACCAACATTATTAACGGATCCCAAAAGTGGCATCAAATTAGATATTCAAAAGGACACATCAAGGGATACGCCACAAACAATTGTAGATTCTAAATCAAATATAAAACTGGATGTTCGAAAACCATCATAAAGTGTAGTATTTTATAGATGGATTTATAATAATTAGTGCTGATGAGTCTGATTGGTTTGTTGCTTTATGAAAGGATATTTTTTTTAATATATTTGAATATATCAACCAGTAATTAGAAGTACCAATAATTACTTTTTTATTGATTCCAACCCGGATACAATTGTTGATGTAACCAGATATTAGTTATTCATTATTATTGTCGAAAAAAAACCCTGAACAACTGAACATTGGAAACATGAATGAATGGGATAAATATTTTCATTATAAATTTTTACATGGTTTGAGAAATATTTCAAATTGTTGACCATTTTTTCTAATATTCCTGTTTAATCTATGAAATTTCGATCTTTTATTCACTCACAATTGAGAGAATTGTAAAGGTAATGTTTGCTTTTTATTTTGACTGATTCTTATTGGTAGGTAACTTACATGAATGTAGAAATGTAAAACACAAGTGTGAAGTAGATGTATTTATATTTTTATTAGTAATTTTTGGAAATTTATATTAAAAAAACGAAATATATTCCAAACCATACCGGTGGCCTATAATAAATATCAGAAAATAACATTTTGCGATTGCTATAAATTAATACATGTACTCCTACAATGATTTCTAGATTTCATTTATAAGTCCACACACACTCACAGTACACTATATTAAAACCTATTTGCAATATACATGTATTCTGTTATGTACAAAAAACATCAATATGTAGATGCTGTCACCAGCATTCCAACACGCATTATTAGACCTAAACATCAACATCTGCATGCTAGTTGTTCTGAAAAAAATTGAGTCAAAATGCAAGGGACAGAATCTACAAATATCACAGATTCAAATTGGAATGACAGCATGAATAGACAATAAGCACCAGCATTTATATGATTCACGCAACATGCAATAAATAAGATTTTTAAACAACTAAAAAGTAAGTGCTACTTATGATAATCATGAATAAAATTTATCCAAAATACGTATGCTGCAGTGCTTTAAATTAACATCTAACTCAGTAGTCATGAAGTGTATCACTCGAGCCTTGACAGCTACATGACAAGTGATGTTATCTGAACATTAACATAATTTTGCTCAAAACAAACAGCCAGAACAACATGATTAGAATAACTTCATAACAAAAAAAAATCTGTGAGTTGAAAATCAGTGCATAGTGGTTTTCATAAACTGTTGAAGTCTTGTAAGTCTTGCATCAATTTCTGAAATCTCTGCAGATCGGTCATAGAAGTCACTCTCTCCAACTGAAAAACACAGCAAAATATGTCCGACAGCAATAAACAAGAAACAGATTAAAACTTAAACCATATACTGTAAAACTAGAAATATTTGCGCACGACTTAATTTGCAAATTTCGTGGGTAGGTGCAAAATCGCAAACTTTAAAAGTCTGTAAACAGTAATAGCTTATGTTAAGTAGGTCCAGGATGGACCAAAATCGCAGAATTAAATCGTCACAAAATAATTTATAGATGAAAATCGCAAAATTTTATTCCCTCGAAATATTCTCGTTTTACAGTAACCAGGGTAGCAATGTTTGATCATATGGGTAGGTGATTAGCTTGTAAAAATAAGTTTCAGTTTCTTGATCATCATGTTACTTACAAAGTAACATCAAACTTTGCAAAGAATAACAGCGATATTGCTAGAGCCCAAAAATATATTTAAAGTAAATAATGGGATCATGAAGATTTTATCAGCCAGGTTAATAACTTCGTTGTGAAAAATAGAAAAAAGTAGTACTTACTGTCAGATGGCAAGTTTTCTTTGCCGTTCAGAACAACACGAGATCTTGGCTTCCTTCCTTCAGGTGTGCTTTGTAATGTGACAAATGTTAAGGATCAAAAACGTTAAATTCTATTTACCATTTAAAGTAAATGCAATTATAATTATTTCTGTGTACTTAACCAGAAAATTTCCTTTATACATGAGTAACATGCAGTCAATTATTTTTTCACCAAATAAAAAATTATATCCACTGTATTATGCCAACTAAATATACACAGGGCTCTAACGATGCCCAGTATACAAATGGCTTAACGTTTTAGTTTGCTTTGGGCAACATAAAATTTCAGACTTAAAAAATACAAAAAAAATACAAAAATTCATTTTTAAAAAACAAAAAAAAAAAAATAGCAAGTATAGATGATTCTGTTCCCAATAAGTTATTGCCAGATTTACTATTATTAATTTACTTTTGCGACAAAAGGATATATTTTCTCATTTGCTGACTTTGGTTGTGTAAACGACTGTAAACAAAAAAAAAAAACATGTCACAAACATATATTAATAAACCACTATAATTATATCAAACTATATTCAATAATAACATAAAAACAAAAATAGGAATGTGTATCGTTCATCTTAATGCACTATAAACCAGCTATGAATACATTTGACATAAAGTATGTGTCTTTCACTAAATAAATCACATGTTTTGAAACAGAAATTAGAAGAAGAAAAACATATTTATAAGCCTGTGGAATACGCACCACATCAGGACTTGACCATGCAGCATCACTAGCAGGTCTCATTCTTCTGGTCCTGAGGAAATAAAATATTTGTTTTAGAAATGCACTTTTGCACTTACAATTGTCAATAAATACATTATAAATACATAATTAATTGTTAAAATTATGTATTCTACCAAACTAAGCAACTTTTGAGTCTTCGAACTATTATTTGGTTTGAGAATGCCAGTATCTAAAGTAGAATTTTTAAAACAATAATCAATCAGAAATTTTACTGAAATAACCTTGGTTAAATAGCAATATAGAAAAAAATAAATTTGAATTTTGCTCTAACACAAAAAGCCAATAAGATTATGTTACCAAGTCCTTTATAGGTATACAGTGTGTAGAAAGTAATAGCCTACTTTAATGTCATTTATTTAATTCCATCGTTATTTCAATTTATAAGCGTATTTGCACTAAGAAATAAATAATAATAGATTACACTAACTAGTCAATAGTTAGGGGTATAGAAAACCTTTTTATTATTTCTACGTGGATTGATGTGGCTCCCGGTGTTGTTTACACTGAACACGGGAAATATCTGATGGCTAACAGATTTATAATGTAAGTTCTTGAAACAAAAAAACATCTCTTTTGAGTGAAAATGATAATGGAAAAAGGCCATTTATATGATTCAAAAGACATTGCAAACACTGTCCTTTCAGCAAAAAGAAACCAATTAATAGTACATGTATCTTTACAAGGAAGTAACACTCAGTACAGGAATGCATGAATGAGAACGTTTATATTATCATATACATGTATGTAAAGCAAAGAAACCTATACATTTTTTGTATAACTTCACTCGATTCTACCAACACTTGTTTTGACACGGACGTGTACTTTTTGTCCACACATATGTGTTAGTGGGGGGTATTGAGTTTTGGGGGAGGGGGATGCATAACTCGTCTATATAAAAGACCCGTGCGCTCATTTACCGAAAAATAGAGGGACCGCATGCCTGGAATTATCTGGATACAGCCACCAGGTAAATTACTGAGTATTTATATAGACTAGTATTACTGCTTGTAATAAATACACAATGAAAACAATATATTCAATAAATACATTAAGTATCAGGATTCAACGCAAAATCAACTAAATGCTAATGAATGCTATGGAATATCCTATAAAGTATTCTAGTAACTTGGTAGACAGCATATGGATTCATGTTAGTTTGTCTCTTTCATTTTCTTTTTTTTTTTCTTTTTTTTTGCTGTTAGCTATTCCAAATGATAAAAAAAAAAAATCTTTATATATATTTATTAGACATGTTTCACTCCTCAAATACAAATGTTGATGTTATGATGATGTTATGATGTTGATAACATCAACATTTGTATTTGAGAAGGAGTCTGTTGACTTGAAACATGTCTAATAAATATATATACAGATTTTTTTTTATCATTTGGAATAGCTAACAGCAAAAAAAAAAAAGAAAAGAAAATGAAAGAGACAAACTAATATGGAATATCCATACCTTGTTCGTCCTGCTGAGTTGGTCAGTTCATCTAAGGAGTCAAAAGATGACGTTCTGCCAAACGAACCATTACGATCTAGAATGTAGGAGAAAAAAGTTACAGTTGTGAGTGACAATTCAACGTGCATAATTCACTACATTTGTGTTAAACATCACTTGTAAAGGCTGACAAAATACTTGATACATACTAAAGCTGCTTTCTTTTTTCTTTTCCAAGCTTCCGTTCATTTTCTGTTTGGTATGCCGCTTTCTGAAAAACATAAAAAATAAATAAATTCCATTGCACCTATTAATCTGTATAAATTGCTATATAATCTTTATTAATCTTATTACAATGAATTTTATTAATTTCTTATGGAAACTTTATACAAAAGTACAATCACATTAATGGCAAAATAACGCAATTTATTAATCTATATTTATATTATCAATATCATTATACACGTTTGATAGAAACTTCCTGCTGTTACTTTTGTGATAGTATACTTTTTCCACACACATACATATTGACATATTTATATATTCTAGGGAGTATTTCATATTTCACATGCAATTTACGCTGAAATATATTCTTATTCTAAAAGTACAATGAAATTTGTTACAAAATGCCGTAGTTACTTTTTCAGTTCAGCTTCTCTCAGCTTCCTCTCCCGTTCCTTGACAAAAGCTGTGGGGTCAAACCTTGCGCCACCTGCAGGAACAAACAACACACATCAATTCACATGGACACAAATTTGATTGACATCATGTAAATTACAAATGACAACTTTAAAAAGCCGATTTTCAGATCATGTTCTCTTCATTAGTATTCTTTTCAACTCTTTCTTCATTAGATTTTAGAATTTGTAAACAAAACAGAACCATATAAATCTATATAAATGTATTTGTATATTGTAGTACAATGTACTACAATGTAATAATTTTTCTTTTATGCTGAGGATGTGTCCATGACACAAAATATTACATATTCAACAAATCTTTGACTTAAAATAATGTCTATTGAAACATAATCAATGGCAAAAGAATCATAAAACTATTAAAATGAAAACGACAATAACTTAATATAGAAACAATAAAAGTAAAGCATAAACTTGTGGAGACTGCTTACGTTTATTTTTAAAGTTCTGGAAAAATCTTAAGACTTCCAAAATAAAAGAAACAAACATTTATTTTTTAATATAAAAAAATATATATAAAAAATATATTTAAAAAATTTGATGCATTCAATTATTGATGCTAAGATGCTCATTTTTCCATCGATGTCCAGTAAATCTATCAATAATTAAAATAAATGACTAATAAAACATGGAACAGGCCTTTCTCAATCAACATTTGCCTACTTCTACGAAAATAAGAATGCTGAAAATGTAGCTACAAAGCAGAGTCTGTTAATGTTCTTAACGAATTACAACCGAACGAAACCCCTTTGTACACAAGACCCCCATTAAACATTAAACCCACCCGCCAGAAATCTAGTTTTTACAAAGCCCCCCTTTGGACACAAGACCCCCATTTCACCCACAGGGCTTAACACTAACTTTTATTTTCCCGTACCCAGCAGGGCACTTGATGGTCCAAATCCATGTGTCCTGATCTCATTTCAATGTGCCCTGAAATTTTTTCGTTAAACCGCAAATACCAAAACAAACAAAAAATAGTTCAATTATCAGATCAACATGAAAACTTCATTTATTCAATGTATAAACATTGTGGATATGATGGTTGAGTTTGGTTAAAATATAATAACTGGTACTTTTTTATGGCGTGCCCATTAGGGCACAGGAGTCTAAGATTTGATGTGCCCTGACGTAGATTTCATGTGCCCAGGACAGCAGGGCACTAGCTAGCGTTAAGCCCTGGGACCCACCAGACCGAAACCTACTTCCACCTTTACAAAGCCCACCACCGACCTGCTGGTGAGAGCGTCGGTCCCCGCTCCCTCGACGTGCTTCGTGGCCGGAATCGTTCCCGTGACGACGCCCGATTATGCGCAGCTGTCGCAGCGCGCCCTCGCTCCAGCCGCGCGGCAGCCAACTCAGCCGCCCGGCGCTCGCGCGAAGACGACCGATCGCGCATGAGCCGCTCCCGAGAGTTGGACAACAGTCTGCCACGCTCCCGCGAGCTTGAGAGTCTCTCACGATTGAGTCTCTCTCTTGAGTTGCTTCGGTCCCTCATCAGGCGCTCCCGCGACGTGGATCGGTCTCTGAGTGTCCGTTCTCCGGAGTTGGAGCGATCTCGCGCGGAGAATCGATCCCGGGAGGAGGTGTTTGTGCGATCTCGTGCGGAAAGTCTATCTCGGGACGACGAGAGCCGGTCTCGTGCGGACGTGTCGCGAGCCGACAGACGACTCGTCGTTGTGGTTCGCTCACGCGAAGTGGAGCGGTGGCTGAGGTAGGACGTTTGCGAGTTATTACGAGAGTTGTTGCGCGAGTTGTTGATGGAGTTTTCTCGCGACGACGGCCGACCGTACGAGTCTCTGCCAGATTTGCGAGAGCAGCAGGAGCCATTGAGAGACGTTGAGGTCGTTTTACTGTTTCTTCTGAAAATAATGCAAATGTTGAGGGCGTTTACAGTTGCAACGTGTGATTGTTGTGGTTTTATTCAATGTGAATAATTTAAGAAATTCTCTTTACGACATAGTGTTGGTCATATTTTGTATATATTCATTTCACTACAGACATGTAGTTTATTTTTGTCACATATGAAGGGATCAATTAATAAAAACACATCAAATTGACCTTTGTGTTGATAAAACGGTTTAGAACTCTTTACCACTGCTACAAATACATGTGGATATATGTATCATACCTTTTGTAAATGGCTAACTCGTTTGTAAGACTTCGCACACGAACTTTAAGATTTCGTTCACTCGCTTTTATTTCTTCAAGCTGAAACAAGGAATTTATAAAATAATCTTACAAGTACATGTCAAATTCATTCCATAATATATATATCAAAACAAGTATGACAATTTAAATGTAAATTTTATGTAATTGGTATTAATTAACACTTAAACAACACAGTGACAGATGTAGGATGAGGTAGGAAATGAGATATTTGCAATCAATAAAATGGACACTTTTATTTGGTGACGAAACACATTGCCCAGGTTTCTTAAATCCCATTTGTCACGCCATTCCAATTAACACTGACTGAGCCAGATGGATAACACAGGTGAGCATCTGGGTGGCTGGCACCTCAACATGTACAAGATGGAGCACATGGACCCATGAAGCCAGTAGATGGTCTACCACCCTTGTAGGGACCAAATGAATTCAAAAGCATCGACGATTGATTAATGATGCTTGTGCAACAAAGTAAGAAAACTTGCAATAAAAGGAAAGAAAGGGAAGGGAAGACCAAAACAGACTTGGGATGCAGTCATGCACAAAGATCGTGCCCGTTGGGGATATGTCTAATAGATCCTAATGACCGAAAGGCTCGGAGGGGACAATTGAGATATAGACTGGGCAGCCAGGCCACACCCTCTGAACAAGGAATAATATTGGGACCTGCTTAAAAAAATCTAGGTTTTGATTGATTGATGATGTGTGCAAGACCCCATTGATTATTGATTGATGCTGCCTGCTGCGAGCCCCCATTGCTGATAGCTCCCCGCTGTGAGCCCCAACTGCTCCCCCCCTCGAGCCCCCACCTCGTCGGCCATGGTGCGGTATTCCTGCTGCTGCTTGCTGTGCGCCCGCTGCTGCTTGGCTTTCTGCTCCACAATCTCCTCCTCGAGGTTCTTGATGATGTTCTTCAGGATTCGCACCTCCTTGGCTGCCGAACCTAAAACGTCCGGAAACATGGAATGCAGTTACTGTAGCTTGATTTCTGCAAGGTTTTAGATTTTTTCAAGTTTATGTGTTCAAGAGTCTTGAAATAGAAATTGTTGTTTGAACTCTTAAATGTACAAAATAAATAATTTTAGTCATGGTAATCATGTAAAGGAATTCTCACTTGATTTAGTTTTTGAAAATTTCACTGTATGATACCATAATCAAAACAAATGACAGAGTTAAACGAAAAAACAAAAACACAAAGATTTAAAAATCCAATTACCACACACCTTTTGAGGTGAGCTGTACTTCTCTTTTATACTCAATAAACTCTGCCTCTAAATCTTCTTTTTCTTGCAGCAACAAGTCAAAGCTATAAAAATAAAGAATTTGGCATTTAAAGAGTGAGTTAAGCTATATTCTCCTTTACTTTGTCTAAACTATGCCTTTATATTTTCATTATCACACATCAACAACAAATGAAAAGCATACCCTTGAGAAAATGTTTTGCATTTAAAAAGAAATAGGAATGAGTGCTCTGAGAATGAGTGATTGAACAATAATATGGGTGCAGACAGGTTACTAAACAAACACGGTTATTAAAACACAAACAACTTACTCTCGCTTCAATTTGTCTAATTCAGTGGACCTGAAATCTTTCGTTGACGTTTGTTTAAGGCTTTTGATTTCTTGCCGCAAATGCCGTATGGTTTCTTGAAGGGCCCTTGGGTCGGGCTTTCCCATGTAGGGAAGGGGTAAGGGATAGTGGATCCTGTAAAAAGAACAAAATACAACTCATAACTATTCATTAATATTAGACTATATATTAGGGATGATGTACATTTTGTCACACTCCGCAAAAGTGGAACAGTTGTCAAGTTTTTGATATTCCACTTTTTTGTGGGTCTAATATTTTATCTCGCGAGCTAAAACTTTTCATACCAGAATTCCACTATTTACAATTTAAATGTGGCATTAAAACAAGATACACAGCAGATTTCACATATTAATTGATATTATGATTTACATTCCTGATATATAATAAATATTATTTTATGGCATATATAAGTAATATTTGAATAAATTTCACGAAACACTGTGTAGATATTCTTCGATTATGTCACACATCTGATGTTTCCACTTTTGGGGGGAGAGGGCGGCTCAAGAAAAAAGAGCACACTGTTCCACTTTTGCGGAGCGTGACAAAATGTACATCATCCCTTACCAATTAATTGAATTCACAAGCAAGATTGGGAAAAACTCATTAGAATAGCATATTAACTGTAACTCGTACTGTCATTTGTCACAAAAAGTAACTAGATTGTTAATGATTAAAGCAGATATTTCATTATTAATCTATTACTAAACAGACAATTGTGCCTATGTATGCATTAAAAGCACCGTTTATTGTAGGTGAATTCATCAATGAAAAAAATGATGGTACTAGTAACCTATGTGTATTTATATACATATTTCCAAGATGTTGAGGTGATTAACAAGAGTCTGAAAAGCAAACTCTTCATACTATCATGTTACTTTTAATGCAAACAATAAAAGCATAGCTGACACATTGCTAATTAATAATACTTCATAGTGGAAGTTCTTGATAGAAATGTGATAGCTGTCATACATTGATACCCTCGTCTCCGTAACACCTATCATATAAACAGTCAGATGAAATATGATCGAGTTATAGATTTACCTGTCAAATTCTACTGTATATGTAAGGATTAGGTAACGTTTTGTGTTTAAGGCACTTGTTCTTGCACCAGGAATTTGCTTGGTACCAGCTCCAGCTTTTCTGTTTCGCAGAGATTCCAAGTCTGAGTAAGTCAGGAGATCCAAAGTGACCGAATCACTCGTCTGAAATAAAGTATCAAGATGTTCTTACATTATACAAAACATCATTTTGCACTTAAATTATACATGTACAAAACATCCATCATAATTGAATGCAGAAAAATAAATAATAAAAGTACAAAGTTACTTGAACTGTTCACTAAGAAGAGTGCAGGCTCTTAGATTGATCTTCATGTAATATGATTAATCTATCATGCACACACTTTTCTCGAGTGGTATTTACATTGGCATCTTTAATAGTAAGGACAAATGATAGAAGTATGGCATTGTACATGAATTATGTGTAAAAACATTGCGTGAAAGTTATTTTGCTATTTTTACCTAGACTGAACTGACTAAAGAGTGGTAAAATGAAATTTGGTTTGAATGACATAGAGAGACAAGTTTAAAGACGAACTGTTTTGTTCATATTACAGACTGAAAAGTTCAAAAGAAGTGGATACTTTTAAAGAATTGAATATATATCGAGAATATTTGGTGGATTAACAACAAGCTTGGCAGAACAGTGAGAGTAGAGGTGGATTAATTGTTATTTGAGGATATTATTACTTGATCTGCATTAATCATTATCCTTATGAATTTAAACACAATGTTTACACAGTCTCGATTTTATGACACCTCATCAGTTCAGCACTAGAAATCTATGATCTATTTATCATTACAACTTAAAGATCCCAGACACTCCAGTGTTTGCATTTTGATTATTATAGATGTGCAGCCAAACTACATTAATTTTAACACCTATAAATTGTTACAAGTTCATACACAGAGAAATAGCCGTGTTACCTGGGTCAGTGCCGATTCAAGCATGCTGGTAAATATGTTAAACTGCTTGTAGTTGCCTGTCTTATGGGTGAGATCCTCAATATCTGGAATTGATAAAAATTTGCCAAGTGTTTCTGAAGTTATAAAAAAATGCATGAATTTTACATCCATAATTAAACCATTGAATGTTGTATGGCTTTACAGTAAATTTGGAAAAATGCTGCAAATTTAAATGATTTAGGATCAGTGGTTACATATTTCCTTCACATATCTTAGCAATATACGTTTATGATACAATCTTACCATATTTTTTGTAAACTAAACAAAAAATTCATAGGTTTTACGAGTATCTGACTCCCTGAGAGTGAGTATCACTCAAATCAATTACAGAGAGATGTACATACATACTTATGAACTGAATAACAGAGCCAGATAAAGCAAGGATGTTACTTCCTCTACTGCTAGAAAACTGATCATCAATCCATAATCAATCACTTAATGCATTTACCCTGTTGGCCCCTTCAAGGGTGTTGGCATATGTATCCTTTAGGTTATGTAGTTCACTTATTTTGGTAGAAAAATACATGCTCTGTGACTATGGGACTTCAAGGCTCTGACAAGAGCTCAGATATTCTTTAACAAGTGAGGGAGCTTGAGGCATAAACCTAATTAGCGTAGGGTGGTTTAGTACAGAAGGATAAACCAATTTTGAATACTGTAATCAGTGTAATGCCATTTTCATTAGTGGTTTTTAAAGCTTGCTGTTTGTCACTGTTTCTATGTCAAACCGCAAACATTTGTCATCAAAATATTATTTTTTTGCATTAACTCAGAACAGAACAGAGTCAACAAATACTAATGATCCCTAAGAATGAAGAGAATCTTTGAAAAGCAGATTAAACAGCCGGGATGCATCCTAGAGATACTAAATGCCTGATGAAAAAGAAATCACATGATAAATGTATGCATCTTGTCAAAAACTGGTCAGAGGAAAAATGGTATTTCTGGAATAAGGTTGACAGATAACAAGAATTTCTAATGGTGTATACGAGACATTGAATATTAGATGCCCGCACCAGCACTTCGAATGTCGACATGCGTTAACACTTCGTCAATTATGTTATTGTGGTTGTATCCTCATAAAAGTTTCTAATCTATGCAAATACTTTTGCTTACGTTTCAAGTTTCAATCAGGTGTAAATGTGTTTTGGCAGGAAGGGTAAAAGTTTAACACCGTACTAACGAAACTCAAATTTAATACAACAGAATAACGGAAGTGATGAACTGCTGAGTGCTGACCCATGTAAAAAGTGCTAGCGCGAGCATCCAGACTAAAGTATTACAGCCCCTCACAATAATAGAGTTTATAATAAATAGTCAGTTTATATCAATTTTATCTTTATACATTTTATCTTTACGAGGACAATATATGTATTTGTATTTATATTGATTGCATTTTTCATGCAATCACCTAATGACATGAAATGCCTTAAAGATGACAATTGAAAAGTACAAACAAGAATATTATATAGTGCGCTTGCCCAAATAAATTAAGGATTTGATTATCGAGTAAATGCTGTCGAGAACTGTGAGATGACCAGCTTAGAATTGTGAAACTATGTTAATGGAAATGGTATTGCATGGTATTAAACAAAGTGTCAGTACCAATTTTATGGATGAAGCATCTTGTAATCGTCTCAGACGGTCTCCTCGTTTTGTTCTGAGTGCAATGAATGTCATATTTCTTAGCAAATCTTTCACTAGCCTGTACTTACATGCGGAGTCAAATGTTCCCCTCCATTGATCTGCAGTGAGCCTATCCTCTACTTCTACTATTAGGCTTGTACCCCCGTTTGTTATATTCATGGTCACTATATATTCTATACCCCTGAATACATAGGTCCCGACCACAGTTGTATCGTCCTCCATTTTCAAAAGTTTCCAATGTTGCACAGATATACACAAATCTAAATGCAGATACTTAATTCGAACATGAGTGACAGTAAACCAAGTTTGGACTTGTCTAGCAGACAACCAGTAAACATTGCGGAATTCAACATAAATCCGTGAAGAAAAACGTCAATAACTATATACAATTATTAACGCGGTATATTATGCATTTATAAGAATACATATATCACGGTATAATTTTCAGAACAATGAAAAACAATAAAAAAACTATATAAATTCTTTAAACAACCCGCTAAAAGGAAGTTGTCAAACATCCATTTGGCGCATGCGTACTATCATTTTTTTTGTCACCTGTAGGAATCAGCTACAGATTTTGTAGAAGACTAAAATTTGTTTTGATGTGATATTTATTTTGATAAAATTGATTTGGTGATCGGTATATCAACAAGTAAAACTAACAAAGGTGATTAATATATACTGTACCATATTTTGAAACTTAATGTGCTATTTTTTATTGTTATTTATTGCTTCTGTGATGAGATTATTAAAGTTTGATAATTAAGCATGAAAAAAATAGTGTAAAAAACACGATAATACAAGAGGGTAAAGAGCTTTAATTTTTTTTATGCATCTAGTGCAAGGACAGCAAGTCACATACATTGTACATTAAAAACAATGACACAAACCTATTAATTTGGTCTATTTGTACCTGTCTACAGTGGCAAAAAATTATTGGATCACACAAATAGTAAAGTTGTTTTGTTTTTTTTAAGTTTCTCACTTATTACATGTCACAATTAAGGACTACAACCATGGATAAGACTTCATGTCAATGATCATTCTGTTAATGTTGTTTTTAGAATTAATTTTGTTTTTGCAGATATGAGTGGCCTTATTCGCTCTGTTTCGTTGTTACGACAGTTACCACAGTCAAGCGCTGTGGTGCGATGGATTCATCAAGAAGTCCGTGTTCGGTTTGCTCCAAGTCCTACTGGTTATCTTCATATTGGTGGTCTTCGAACAGCGCTCTACAATTATCTGTTTGCTAGGAGTAAAGGTGGTAAATTCATATTGCGTATTGAGGACACAGATCAAAAGCGTTTAATACCTGGTGCCACTCAAAAGTTAGTTGAAATGTTACAATGGTCGGGAATAGAAATAGATGAAGGTCCAGGACTGGGTGGGAATTATGGACCTTATATGCAATCTCAGAGAGTAAGAATATATTGGCAATATGTTGATCACCTTCTTGAAAATGGCACTGCATATCGCTGTTTTTGTACACCAAAGAGATTAGAGCTTTTAAGAAAAGATGCTCTTCGAAGAATGGAAACACCAAAATATGATAACAAATGCCGTCATCTGTCTGAGAGAGAAATTGAAGAGAAGCTGCACAATAGCGAATCTTACGTGATAAGGTTTAAACTTGAAGAGCATAGTGAACCATGGCAAGACATGGTATATGGACCCATAAGTACAGATGTTGCGAAGGTTGAAGGCGACCCAGTTCTCATTAAAGCTGATCGTTTTCCAACGTATCATTTTGCAAATGTAGTTGATGATCACTTGATGGATATCTCGCATGTTTTGAGAGGTGTGGAATGGCAAGTTTCAACCACCAAGCATATATTACTCTACAAAGCATTTGGATGGACACCTCCGCAGTTTGGACATTTGCCACTTCTCTTCAACAAAGAGGGTAAAAAGATTTCTAAGAGGCACAATGAAGGCCAAGTTGAATATTTTCGAGATAATGGTTACTCTGCAACAACGCTTATTAATTTGTTAACGTCTCAGGGCTCAGGATTTACACAACCCGACACAGTTGGTCTTCATCTTAATGAGCTTATCCCATTGTTTGCCGTGGGACTCCTCAACACAAATTCCACAAAATTAGATTTTGCAAAGTTGGCTGATATAAACAGAGAAAACATAAGGAGGCTATTGGCAGATAATCAGACTGCAAGTCAGATGGTGTACAAATTGCGTCTGATGGTTTATCAAAATATACCTTTTGAAGAAATGGATGAAAAGCTGGTAGATGAAATGCTATCTGATAAACATTTACTGGATGTCATAAGATGGTCCCTCCACCGAATCTCTAGAATTGAAGACCTAATTGACGAAGATTTTCTATTTTTGTGGACAACACCATCTAAGGATATTATCAATAAGCTCATTGAAAATGAGCATGCCCGTGATGTTCTATCATTTTTTGTAGGAAAGATTGAAAAATGTGAAACAATAAATGAAACGTGGGTGAGAGATACACTTAAGAATTATTCAAAGAAAGAGGAAATTAAATTTAAAGAAGTGATGTCTATAATAAGGAAAGCTATAAGTGGGCTTGAAGAAGGACCTTCTATTGGTGAAATGTGTGTCATAATGGGTAAACATATGTTGGCATACAGATTGAATTATGTTTTAAATTTGATGACTGAATCAAGAGAAAAAGAGGAGGATTCAATGAATTCAGATGTATAAATGTGGATTTTTCTTCTTTTCTACACTGGGACGATTGCTTTTTTTGTGGTTAAGTCATTGGAGAAAGTGGTGTGAATAGGGGGGTTATGAGAGTGAGTGACGCAGGATTAAAATTTATTCAGTGCGCTGCATCTTGCCCTGAAATTGATAATAATTTAATAGGTGCATAAAATGGATTTCCATATTTAGGAGTCCCAAATATTTATTCAAGAAACCAAACATGGATGTACGGCCATGTATTTTATGAATTTGTGATAACAATTTGAATGTTGCGTAATTGAACATAAGTTCATGTTCGTAACCTGCATCCTCCAATATGTAAATGACATGTATATAGTTTATCAACAAATATAAATAGCAATTATTAATTTTATGGTCTTTAGCTGGAACAAAGAGAATTTTTCAATTTTGCTGTCAAAGCACTTAGTTAGCACGAAAGACCCGATGAATGGCGGTGTGATATAACAGGAAACTGTTTTAGTCAAAATTTTATAAGCATTTTCAGATTAAAATATTGTTTAAAGGGAACAAATAAATAAAATCTAAAATCCCACTTAAATTTGTTGTGCAATTTTAAGTGATAAAAAAATGTTAATTAGTTTCTTTGGTATCAATTATTTTGAAGCATTACAGATTAGGTACATAGCATTTGGCCTCCTCATTGTTTATTGTTCGTACAATTAATTAATTTGATTAATCCTTAAAACCTCTCCAACCTTCAGGTTCCTTGTCAAATATTCACATAAAAACAAATTTGCCTGTAACTGATTAAAACTTTTTCCTCATTAACCAGTATATTTCATATTGAATAAGTTGCATTTGTGTTCTGGTTACAAACATTTGAAACAGAACCTGAAGGTTGGAAACTGCATTTTGATTTCTTGGACTTATTTTATTGTAATTTTTTATTTTTATGAAAAGAATAAACATTAATAAATTAATTTGTATTTATGATCTGTTTCTGCTGTTCAGAAAGTAGGGAAACACATCATTTAACACTTTCTGATATAATTCAAATATTTGATTGGATGGTGTTTTAATATAGGACTTGCATGATAGATTAAAATAACAATGGTCAAGTGCTTTAAAAAGTCTTTAAAGCAGTTGCTTGCAATATAATACATAAAGTGATTTTTTTCAGTGGATATGATTGACATTGAAAAGAAAATTTATTTCAAGTTTATTTTATTGCTATACAAATGACATAAAGTATACAAAATCTCTGTATGATAAATAAATTTAGCACTCCCAGGATATATCATAAAATGAATCATTACATCACAATAATCCATACAAGTCTGACAATGTTTCTTATTATTTTCTTCAGATTGTCTCTCCTTAGCAGACTTACCCGTATTACACAATCATAATTCACACTTCCTGTTATTACATGTATAAATTTGTAGATGCAGTCGCTATCATTCCGACACCCATTTTCAAATAAATCAACACCCACGTAATTTTGTAACGATTTAAAAACGCATGTAGGATTGATGGTAGCCACATCTAGATACAATTGCTACAATTTTCCTTGTATTTTGAACACAATAAGTACCCAGTTACTCTTCTTACTCAAACAAGCACATATTCTAAACACTTTCACTATCCACAAAGACAGTCAATGCTTCCAACGTACATTAATTCATGAACACACATGCATTTGAAATGAACTACAGTAATTCAGAGTGAACAATGCACATAAACAAATTAATTTCATAACTAATATCCCATGTCCACTACATTCCGAGAGACAAAGCATTAGATATTGAAATTACACATGAATTTCCAAGCTTCGCTCTCATGTCTAAATTAGCCATACACACTATCACTTAGACCACATGAGTTTTCTATATTAAAATCGCATATTTTCATTTAAATAACAGGCAAGTATTACAAGACCACCAGCAATCAGATCATGTGTCACAAGCCAGTCACTATCTAGCAGTACTGTAAAACTAGAAATGTTTGCGCACGATTTAATTTGCGAATTTCGTGGGTAGGTGCAAAAACGCAAACTTATATAGTCAGTAAACTTTAATAGCTCATTTAAAGTAGTTCCAGTATGGACCAAAATCGCAAAATTAAATAGTCACAATATGATTTATAGATGAAAATCGCAAAATTTAATAGCCACAAAATATTCCAGTTTTACAGTAATCGTCCTCCGATTCGTTCACTAAAGTCACTAGAGATTAAGTTGTCATATTTTGTTACATGGGGTAACATTCGCAAAGAGTTGTGTGATAGGCTGCACCATCTTTGTTATCACTGGATTAAGCAGAGCAAAGCCACTGGTGAGTCTGATAAAGCACAAGTGACGTCCCACCCGTAGTCACACTATTGCTGTTGGGTTGAAAATTGTCGTTACAGTAGAACCTCGTTATCTCTACATTGCTTTACATAAGTTTTCACCTTACTCAAAGTTAATTTCAGCTCCATTCAACAACATTAAGAACACATATTAGTTCGTAATATCTCAAATATTGGCAATCTTGAACATTTTACTGTAAGCCGTATCGATTCAAGATAGGCGCTTTTCTACTGTGCTAAGGTCACTAGTGAAGTACGAGGAATCGAATTCGAAGTCGTCAGGTGGCGGTGGTTTCCGGGATGCAATCAGCGAGCGGCGATCCTCTGTAGCACGGCAGTGAGGGAACGGACAGACGGCACGGGGAGGCCGGACGAGCACAGCAACTTGTACAGGTCGGGGAAGCTCGGAGCACCTGTAAACAGACACGACATTGAGAGTCTGAGGGGCAGTGCTATTATAGTATCATTCAAAACCATGATTGTGTATTACTTTTGGGTGCTCCTGACATTAGAAAGATTAAAAAAGTTTAAAAAAAATTTTTTTTCAAGGGCATCCATTGGTTTTGCAAATCGAAGCTGTAGCTATAATCATTAGGTTTGAAAATTTCAATAAATACCCAGTAATTTTTATTGAACATTCTTCCATTTGATGTAAAAAATATCAATTATTTAATAATGAAAAAACAAAAAAAACAAAACAAAAAACAAACGACACATTAAAAGAATAAATTTTATTTTTATAATTCGTTAATATTAGATAATAAGTGTGCCTTTGTTGATTTATATATCAATAAAATGGCTTTTTAGAAATAATGAACGGTTGAAAGATGCTATTACTGGAACCTTCTGAACAAAGTGAGAAACATACTATTATTTTGAACATAGAAACGTCATCGAACAAGTTAAAAACAAAACTAACAAAATTTCAACAATCAATCATATAAGAAATTTGACAATGATAATTGTTACCTTTTGAGGATGGACAATTTCCACCTAGATTTGAAAGTTTTAACATACAATATATTTCTTTCCTCATATCTTTTCAAATTTTCAATTATTGATGTTTGAGAAAATGTACACTTTTTTTCAAAATTATTTTGAAATACATAAATATTAATATTAGATAACATTACTTTTAAATGTGGGAGTTTGTAATGAAAAAAAAAATCTATTAACATCTACATATCACATTTTGTAAATATACAAAACATTACAATAAAATTGTAAAATCTTTGCTTCTGAAGTTCATGTTAGTCTGTGGTTGGTTACTTTATATCAGGAATAAGATAAGAGGGGGTCCTCTTTAGCTCAAATTTGTTTATATGCATACAACCATAGAATAGCATAAATGACGAACTGCTAACGCATGTCGAAATGCTGGTACAGGCATCTATTATTAAGGAGACTTTCCTGAAGATAAAAGAATTTTGAGATAAAAAAATTCTCAAAATGTTCTTGTTTTTTATTTTAGTATAAAAGTACATTCATTTCCCTTTTAAAAAATGTATAACATTTTAGGGGTTTTGGGAATAGAATTTGGTTTATGGACCATACAAAAGATCATACAAAAGACAATAAAAAATTCAGTCAATGTTAATTTTTCCTGTACCAATATTGTATACATGATCTTTTGTATGGACCATAAACCAAATTCTATTCCCGAAACCCCTAAAGTGTTATCCATTTTCAAAAAGGGAAATGAATGTACTTCTATACTAAAATAAAAAACAAGCACATTTTGAGAAATTTTTTATCTCCAGAAAGTCTCGTTAATAGTGTACAATAAGACACAAGGTGTCACTACCTTTGAGCTGTAGCTGGGCGAGGCGTGCGGGGGTGGGGATGTTGTACCACGTGAGGTATGACGCCAGCAGGTGCGGCCGGCTCACGGCGCCCTCACCACTGAAGTACGCCACCAGGTCCCCGTTACTCGACGAGTCTGAAACCACGAGGCGTCAATCAACTTCAAACTTCAAACTTTTATTGTCTAATGGGCCAGAGGCCAGGGTTAGGATTAGCCACTCGTCCGCTTATATTGACTAGTAAAAACTTGTGGAGGACGAGTAGAATGTTTTAGCAACTCGTCCTTTTAACAAGTAGCAATTCTGGCCAATTTGCCATGAAGGTAAAGAATTTGTGCAAGGAGAACGAGTACATTTTTTTGCAGGACGAGTTGACATTTGGGGGTTACTCGTCCTGCTGACGAGTAGCACTTTTTTTACCTAATCCTGACCCTGTAATGCTCATTGTGTACAGTTAATTTCCTCATCAACGGAAAAACTGAATAACGGAAAATTTTCTCATGCATTATGTATTTTTTCAATGTATGTAAATTATAGAGTAAACAACGGGAAAATCCTCTATAATGGAAGGATTTGTGAGTGTAAGAGAATATGAAAACAGTAATGGAGAATTGAACAATACATGTAGATGCGATCGCCAGAGCCTCCACATACGTCAACCGATCGTCACATCACTAAAATGTACATGGGATGACCTGCTAGCGTACGTCAAGGCTCTGGCGACCGCCTCTAGTTTTTTCTGTCTTCAATACCCTGTAAACCCATTAGTGTCATACTAGAATTGCATGGAAAGTCAGCTACCATATCAGGGTCAGGATTAGCCACTCGTCCGCTCGCCTTGACGAGTAAAAACTTGTGGAGGACAAGTAAAATGTTTCAGCAACTTATCCTTTTGACGAGTAGCAATTCTGGTCAATTTGCTATACAAATATAGAACTTTGTGCAAGGTGGATGAGAACATTTTTTGCAGGACCAGTAGATATTTGAGGGTTACTGCTGACGAGTAGCACTTATCCACCTAATCCTGACCCCGCCATCTTAGATAACGGGCATGTTTGCCAACTCACCTTTCTGCCAGGGAGCCAGTACTTTCTCCACCATGTTTTTCAGCGCTGTGAGGAACTCGCTGCTCATCAGCGGGTTTTGCTGATCGAGGCTGTTCCAGTGGCGCTGTACCAGACACTCGTAGAAACTGAGCATCAGCTTCAGTTGCCGTAGCAACAGCGGCTTCGGGGTTCCACTCTCGAGGATTCGCACTGCCTGAAATCAGAAAATGGCAATCGTTAGTGATTTTGACTCATAAATGTGAAGAAAAATATCTGGAAAAAGAAAAAATTGACTAAGATGGTCTTCAATCATACATTTGTCCTTAAAATCATACTGCAAAAAAACATATCTCTGGAGTAGGATTAATTTTCATATTAGAGGAATGGTTCAATGAAGGAAGTACATACAATTTGAGTCTGAAAATGAAAAACAAAAAACAAATAAACAAGAGACTAGGGCAGGGTCAATTTTTACCCCAGGGACATGATTAAAAAAAAAATCTGATAGTATCATAATCTACATGGCTCCCGCAGATTTTGTGCGATAGAATTCAATGACTTTTAAGGACCTTAGTAGACAGAATTTTATTATTGCAGTAAGTTATTTCATAAAAATAAATGTAAAAAGGTAAAAAAGATGTCTACATTTCTACTCATCTTACTCGCACCAATATATAGGAGCTGATACAGATTTCTTATAAAGGATGTTGTATGGGAGTTTTGCGCAAAGCGAAAGTAATTTAAACATCGCAACATATCGAGCAAAAGTGTAGTAAATTTCAAGTTTAACCAAAATTTTGTCTTTAAAAAAAATTTTTTTTTTTTTCAATGTCTCGTTAGAACATTCAATGAATTTCCAAAGCTATTGAAAAAGTGTACATTTTTCAAGCATTCGTGCAAACCATGACCTATTTTGCATCAAACACGACAATCAGAAACATGATAAACATGTAATGGGGTACAGGGACACAATTTTATGCTTTTTTAAAAATTGAGCTCTGCAATCAAAGCGCGACCATAAACATCATGCACCATCTTCAGATAGTGACCTTAAAACATTATTGAAAAACTATCAAAGGCTTATGCATAGAACACAAGTACAAGTATAGAACCCTGGCCTTAATATTAGTCTCGCTTTGCTGCACACTGCACAATTCATAGCATACTTCAATAGCATAAGACATATAAACCAATGCAACTATAAATGTTCCTTCTGAAATGAGGGCACAAGACATTAACGCACCTGTCTTGACTAATTAAACCGAATTTCAACTGAACATCATTTGCCAGTGGCATACTCGGATGACAATATTATTGACTAGGCCAGGTGCAAGTGGTGTTTTCCACAACGTGAACACACTCTTGTGTTACCTTATAAGGTGTAACAGGAAAATGTGACAGTTTCCCATCACTGGATACAGTCTATATTGGCCTTGATCATTAACCATATGATTAGATAGGATAGATTTAGAAGGTAGGTCAATCGATGAAATAGTGCTTTAGTAAGATCATTGAGTTTGGGTTACATGTTTTCACAAAGCAATTGTCCTTTTTCAGTATTATTGATTGACATTACCTGTCAACAATGTATTTTGTGCATATTGGTCAACTATTTGTTGTTTTATAGTTATAAAAGTTATTTGGTGATTTGGTGTATCAAAGTATGAAAATTTGAAGTAATTATTAGTATAAACACACAAATTTCATTGAAGTCTGCATCAAACTAAGAAGTAACTGTCCAAGACCATTCATTGACCTTGTCAATTGACAATTGACAAAAGAAAAAGCATTAGATGGTTCGCAGTTCTTTTTCATTTGCATATGCTATGTTACCATTATATCATTTATAAATGGACAAGTATAATACTTTACTTTTACTATCGTAAACATAAATATACTTTAACTTATTTAGATTGAGCATGGAAATATATTTTGCAAGGTATAATTGTTGAATGTTTTCAAATTCCATACATGTTAGGAAACAAATTGTGAAACAGGAACAGAAAACCGATATACGAAATGAATGCTGCAAACAAGTAGTTAGTGAGGTTTGCTGTAATTAATGAAATTAATAATGCAATAAGCAGCTGAGGTAAATTGCTGTGTGCAATACCACGCATCATTATGTAGTCTGCAATTTATTCATAGGCATTCTATTATAGGGTGGGAAAACCATAACTTGCAAACCTGCATAATAGCCAATACATTATAGATGATTCAGTCTTTCCAAAACAGCATATTATTAGGCAGACACATACTGCTACTTGATGCCAACTGGTACTGTCAATATATGGACATAGATAGATAATATTTATTGTGAAGGCTGAAAATATTTACCAAAGTAATAATTTTCCTATAGAGATTCCAATAAAAAGATCCTCAGGCAAGTACTTAATAAATAATAAGAAATAACATTAGCTACAAAGAATGCATCAACCTCAGGCATTTTTTCATACCCTAATCAAAAGCACTAGTAAAGTGATTCCTACAATATTTGTTACATAATTATGATATATCCCATGGATTGTTAAATTTGCTTGCAAATTGCAATTATGAATAGCTTTTTGCAGAAGATCATTTACGTTAGGCCCATGGATGTGCTATTTACGTTTAGTATTTATGCAACATAGCAATTGTAAATCTTAGTATCATATGTACTTGACTTCTTCAATAGGATTTATAATATTTATGACCCTTTCAAATTATTCAGCTTTTCAAAAGCTTTATACATTATTTGCAGAAGAAAGCGTTTTTAAAAGAACAAAATCAACATTTCTTGATCTGTATCTTCTTGTACTAAGTAGTAAATGTTTGTACATTGTCAATAACAAATCTCATTTAAATCAAAATCAATATTTATCGATACTTGAACTATTCAATAATTAGCGGTACATACAGGTTTCCCCGAGACTTGTGATGTCATTTTTAGCATTCTTTCTCTTATCTGACTACTAAGCATATTTCTGCTTGTGATGTTAGTCTAATTCTGGCCTAAAAATTTTTTTTAAAAAAGATCGTGAATTCTAGAAACACCAGACAACTCAAAACAATCAAATCAAAGTTTAAGATTCTAAAACCTGCATGTCTATCATCGTAGATAGATGCTTGTTAAAAAGATATGAGAGAGGTTCAGTTCAATACTAAAAACAAGCGCTTAAAGCAATCACCCAATCAATCTCGTCCCATTTACAGCAGCAGTTAACCACCAGGCATGGCACATAGGCTGCTGGTTCTGGTGCTGGTTGCCATGGCGATGCTGGAACTTGCCGTGAGCCAGACTGCACCACCCGACTGTCCCATGGCGCTCGAGTACAACATTGTGGAGGCCATGCTGGCGTCAACCACTGTCGTGTACGGCAAATTCCTCAACACCAGCGGTGATGGCACACAGGGACAATTCATGGTAGGATTTGATATTTGAAACGACCCTTAGTACGGGTGTTCCCCAACATATTTGTATTCATTGCTTGGGTTCATAAATGCACAGAACTAGTAAAGTTTCCATTGAACAGACTCATTAGACCAGAGCGCCATTCTATAAAAACGAGCTGTTTGTACCAAGAAAATACAGGTGGCAGCTAAGCATCGAAATAAAAAGTGCATTTTATAACATTTTAATTTCTTGGTAGAAATATGCTTGCTAAAAAGACGTGATAGAAAGGGAAAGAAGTTTGAAAAAACAGCAACATTTTATTTGGTTTTAAACATATCTTGCTTCAAAAATGAAAAAGGATATTTGGCATGGCAAAATCCCACTTGAGCCACCGTCTCGGTAATACTTTATTTGTAAGTTTCTAGCACGACTGCGTGGCTGCTTCCAGGTGTACTGCGCGGTCAAGTCTAACCAGGAGCTGCCGGAGTTGGTGACCATCAAGGATGCGGTGCGGGAGGACAAATGCGCGCTCACCAAACTGAAGGTGGACACTGAGTACCTCGTGCTGCTCAAACAGACCGAGGAGGAAGGGCTCGCTCAGGACATGTTCAGGCTTCAGGTGAGTCAGCCGGACAGTCAGCCGGACAGTCAGCGGGACAGTCATCATGACAGTGTCACAAGGGGGCCGAACTTCAATGAGCCTGGGATAGGCTGCACATACACAACCAGGGGTGGGCTGAACATCCAAAACAAGGACTTCGATCGATCCACTCCATTTCAAAATGTATTGAACAAATATCACTTGTTCACTGTCATTATCAACCATGTGATAGTTGCAAGTCTGTAGACAGGATAAGGAACGGAACTTACAGAACAAGGACTTCAATCACTCCATTTCAATAGAATTTTTTTCACTTTGCCCACTATAATTGTTTACAATATTGTTAGGTATATAAGATGAAGTCGATGGGAACGAAATAAAAGTAATTGTTTTGGAAGTCATGAATTGAAAACACTTCAGTGGCCACCTGTAGTTTTTGTAAACAAAAGGGAAGTCTTCTAGTCATTACAACATAAAGAAATAATGTGAAATTTCTTTATAAATTTACACAAAACATAGGAATTACAGAAAATCAACAATTTTGTTTCAGGAGAAGACCATATCTACACCGGCTGCTTACGCACCTACACCGAGGAACCTGCAATATGCGGCAAACCTGTGTGGTATCCGGGAGTCGTCACATTTGAAAGAACCAAAAGATCGCACACAGACTGCAAAGAAGTGTCCAGTGCGCACGGTATGCAGCTCTGAGCTTATTTCTTCGGGTTAAATTCCATCCTAAAGCATGGCCAATGTGGCAGTTTTTTTATGAAGCAGTTTTTTTTGACTGTCCTGATGTTATGATTGTCCTGATGTTGTAACTGTCCTGATGTAGATGTGGAACTTGTGACTTCATGATTAGTATTGCAGTCAAACTGCTTTCAAGAATACCACAAGATTTGAAATGTATTTTTCTCCAATATTTTTTTTTTTTTCAGGCAACAACAGAAAATTGTGAAATGGGGCATGTGGCTGGTTGTCAAATGGTGACATCGTCATGGCTACTTCTGTTCTTGACCGGTTTGGCAACAATTTCAAGATTAATTTAAGATCAGACTTAGACACAGACTGTGATGATCAGATCATTAATTTTGGTTACTGGTGTCTTAAGCCAGATGTGTTCAGATATTGAAAATTCAAGCCATAGTTTTAGAGAAATTTGTCTAAATGATTAACTTTTCATGAATGTATTTTGTGTTTTGCATATTATATTTACAAAATTGTTACAAAGATTAATGGTCACATACAAAAAAAACACAAATGAAGAATTATATGCCATTTGCTATTATAAATAGAAATGTACAAAGCTGCAATTAGACTAAAATATCACAAGTTGTATTCTAGAAATGCACATTGATGATTCAAAGCTATAGACTCTAATTATTGTTGCTTTGTTAGAGTTATAATATAATCCTAAAACATTCCATTTTCATCGATTTCATATGTACAATTTGTTAAAGGTCGGAGTTTTATATTATTCACATATCAATTCATTTTCATCTTTTGATGTTTTGCATATATTTTGTGTAAATACATTCTATATAACTTTATATATTTTCATGAACAGTTACACAATTCAACTGATGGATCCACTTCATGTCTCGGCCATTTTGAATCCAAAATGAGGCATATTACCAATGGCAAAACAAATTTTTCATCATGGATTTTCCCATGTTAAACTGGCAGACTTCCTTTTGAAAAAACTATTATCTGCCAAGTTAATCTGCCAAGTTTATCTTTAAAAGGCAAACGGTTGAAATGGGTCTAACAGTGTCAAATATATTTAATATTTCTTTGCATTGAATTACAAAATATCATTAGAGATTAATCCGATCATTTTGTGTTTGTTGTATCCCGGTTTTGATAGAATTTTTTTCATAGCTATACAAGAAATTGTTAAATTGTGATTGATAATAAAAATCAAAATATGTATTTAATAGTTGTTATATCTGCATTTCTTTTATTAGTCTGTATTGTTTCAAACAAATGAAAAGCAGGGTTATGGATGTCAATGTGAAAAACAAATAAACATCCTTTCTGCCATACGAACTGTACGAATCGAGGCGAGACCTTTCAGTATTGGTTTATAAGCATATTTTTATGTGGATAACATTTAAAAGATACAATTAACACCCTCTCCTAACTTTAAGTATTCTAGATCACAGTAAAAACACTTCTTTATTTACAAAGTTAACAAATCTCAATTGTTTCAACACATTTGTTGGTTTCCATTGTGAAAAATTTATTTGGCCCTGACCACATAAAATACACACACTTCACGCCTGATTGGCCATGTTTCCAGATGACCTCCTGCTAGCTTCCTCTAGCTTCTAGCCACGCAACCAGCGTGCTAGCTCTACTCCCAGTGCTCTATGAACATGTGAAGGAACTCCTTCACCTTGTTATGAGCTGGAGACATTGTTTCCTTTCCATTTTACAAACCAGGTATTAATTACTGCGGCTCTTACAAATGACTAAACAATGTCAACATTATTGTGACATAAGTCCATACCTCATATCATAGAACATGTCCATGATTTATCGGCAACTGGGAATCATGAATGGTATTAGAAGCCTTGATTTTCATTTAGTTTTAGAATCTAAAAAAAAAAAAACTTTTATAAACAATTTAACAAATTATCTTTTACTGAATGTCCCCAACTATTATAAATGTAGGTAAATTTGTGAAGTTTCAATGAATAAACAGTTATACTAACAACCACCCTTTCCTAAAAACAAAAATGACAGTCTTATCCACTCGGAGCCACTTATAAAACAAAACTTCAGAGATGGCAATAAAAATCAAGCTTTCATCTTTGGCTTGAACCCTGATAGCATGGGGAGATTTCTGCTAGCACAGCGGTCATAAACCCAGACTTACACCGCATAATTTCCTAGAATTTACAGCTGGGAAACAAACACCAACCACCTCCTGATTCTTCACTTAGTCTAGACTGAACACTTTACAAGTCTCCCAATCACTTTCACTGAACATCTCTACAAATTTCTCTATTTTGGCAACTAAGATTAGAACACTGTTTTTTTCTCTTGTTCGGCAAAATAGTTTTGTTTCTCAATAATATTACAAATGTACTTTACATTTAAATTAGGATTTAAAGCAACAGCCTCGTGAAAATAACATAAGTTTTCAGTTTTAATATAAATGAACTAAAGTCAATGTAGAACAAGCAATGTTCATATGTGGATACAGCAAAGGTAAACCTGGTTTCAAACCTGAGGATACAAAGGACTTTCAAATAAATTACAATTGGATACAGATATTTTACAACTAAATACTGATAGATATAAAATCACAAAGGTTTCATCTAACTAGATATAGGTCTAAAGTTACTATTATAAGCAGTTCCTAATCTTGGTCGCATCAATATGATTAGATCATAATATTCATGAAATTTGGAACTTTTTAATTTTCCTTTTTGTATGTTAGTCAGAAATTATTAAAATCAATATCAATATTTCTGTTGTAACATCACAAATACAAGCTTTTATCCTCACAATTTATAGCCAAGTATTTTTAAGGTGATCTATGGCTTGTGTACAACAAGTTACGATAATATTTTGTTGGTGTCCAAACATCAAAGCAAGAGAATGAAAACTCAAGTTGCCACCAATAACATAAATAAGAAAAATCAGGCATGCTGATTATATTGGCTTGAGGTGTTCTACTGCAGATATCAGTGAGGAAATACGATTATGCAATTTGTTACCACCAATACTTTGATATCATTTACAAAGGACCACTTGCTCACTGATAGAAGGAATCTGTCCAAATACATTGAAATGAATTTTATCAGAAAGATAAATTCAAATATATTCATTATTGTAAGAGATTCCTTTACATTGCTAATCAACTTCAGATGAATGCATTACTGCATAATATTATAATTTTATTATCTAATGAATCAAATGCATGTGAAAACATATACAACCTGCAACAATAATGACCAGTAAGATAAATCAAAAATTAAAATGATGTGTTATGCTAATTTGAGTTAGATAAATTTTGAAGTAGGCTGATAGGCATGATAAATACATGAGCATCTTGGACTAATTGTTTGTTGTGAGTGGTTTGAAGGTCCCTTACTTACGTCTGAATACTTGCGATTAGGACGGAGCATAATTCCTATCCTGGTGAATGCAAGAAAGAAAAACGTCTTCAAAAACTATGAATATGTCAGAGAACAGGCATCAAAAAGATTGCATTTATATTTTTAGTTAAAAACGACTGCTTATCTAGAGAAATGGTAAACACAGAATAAGATTAAAATGATAACAAAATTTAATCGCACTGTAAAACAGGCATGTATGATACGCAGAACCTTAATGTTGATTTGGTGCAATTGTTATGCAAAAAAAGAAAAGAAAAACACACCTAACAACACACACACATCCTTATTCCCCAAATCTATGGCTTTACTCCTCAGCATAATAGGATGCAAACTCCAGGAAGACACCGTCAATCAACTCACTGACAGAAGCGACCGTGAACTTCGCTCAGGACACTAATTGTCGAGCCCCCACGAGACCTCATGGATGTGCAGGTGCTGCTGGTGGTGGCGCTGCTAGTCGCCACGGCACTGGGCTGCATGCTGCCCCAGCCCGTGCCTCAGCCCGTGCCCATGGCCCAGGCCCTGGTGCAAGCCCCCATGGTGCTTTATGGCAAGGTGCTAGCTGCCCACAAGCCCGGCCAGCCAGTACAACCAATCAAGTTCCAGGTAAGGAATCATACTAGTCGTAACAATGTTAGATTTTTTTTACGAAGGAATTGACTTCAGATTCAACTTTTCAAACATTACCAAATGAATGCATATAGAACATTCGTCTTTATAAAAAAAATCTTCACAAATACTTTCTATAAAAGTAAAACAGTCAAGTTTAAATAATGGAGATATGGACATTTTACTGGTAGTGTGATTTTATAGGAATGATTTGATTTCACCCATGCAACTCATTTGAACTTGATCTATGTTTGCACTCCATTGCTGTATGAATGCATCGGCCACATGTATAACATACAGCGGGTATCTCCCTGTATCACCACCATCTGCACCTGTATTGTTTTACCATGATCCCCGTGATGTTTGATGAATCCCACACATCTCACTGAAGATAAAAAATCTTGCCTTGCTCAGTAACTTTGTCAAGTCTAATGCTTTACCCCAAACAAATTCTATAATGAATTGAGCGTTTTTGTCAAATTGCCTCATATATAAAAACAAAAATAAAACTTTAAAAAAAGAAAAGAATGTACCTTATAAATATTGCCGAGCTCATCACCTCAGGCTGTGTGCCAATACATAGTGCTTTCATATACTCCTGTATTATTACTGCCAATTTGTGCAGTAATCTGAGCGATTCGAAGTGAACAAAACATTTATCAAACAATCCATTCATTTTATATCACATCATATCTCAGTCTGTGTTCTATAAATACGACACCACATGCATATTTGATATAGCAAAAACCCATCCATGTGGTACGTGGTACAAAACACATTCTGTTCCGTCATGACACATTAGCAAGCAAGAAAACATTAGCAAATTCTTGGACTACAATAACTTGAGCATGTAGAGCATAAACAATTATTTCTGTAACTAAGATTTGGAGGCAAAACACAAAATAATAGAAACAGTTAAATACTTATGCAATTTGATGTTACGCATAATGCTACTAGACAACAATGTGTACCTTTTTGTGTAATTAGAAACTCTCCTTACTTTATCTCAATAATGATTTGATTTTTGTTTTTAACCTTCAAAATCATTGCAGTCTTTATATATTTACAGAGCATTTCAATATCTAGAAACAAGTTATGCCTAGTGCTATGCATTATACGTACATCTGATCTCCTGGCATAATTAAGTAATAAGTACAGGATGTATCTCTAACATACTGTACAAACAAAAATGCCAAATGTTGCAAACGATCCAGGTCACACAATCAGGGAGATTATCATCATCGTTATGGACCACTGCCTGTCTTACACATCAATCATTGGATTGTATCAGTAGATGAGAGATCAATCAATTCTCTAATTCTTTCCGGACACATACTTATTACCTGAATTACTTAATTAAAATTTCATTACCTATCTTCTGAAATAATCACGTCTTATGTTTGATCAAAAACATACTTTGATGCATCTTAAATCAAAGGGAGTTGCTATTATAAGTAAGATTATCAGTTGGTGAAAACTGACCAGCTGTGCCTAATCAGGGCTACCTCTAGTTTGTCTACCTTTGACGACATGATAATCTGTGAAATGAAATAAGAAAACCATGTACAAGTTATGAAGATAGGCAAACATTGGCATGTAGGTATGGCATATTAGAGTGAATAATTTTGAATAATTTACAAGTGTCTAATATATAAAAAAAATGCTAATGTGTGAGGACGGATGTTACGTTGTGTTTGTCCTATTGTCCTGGCACCAATTTATTTCCTCTTTCATTTGGCCTGTGACAATTTTAGACACTTATGTTTTAATTTTTCGAAATGATTGGCACTAAAATGTCACACCTACATGCCAATTTTTGCTTTTTTTCATAACTTGGTGAGATGCACACAATAAGTTATGCAATTGTGAAATAGTCTTATCAAGTTCATTGGTGTCCATGACTATATTTTGGAACTTGTAACACCTGAATGCTGTCCAATAGTGCACATGAGAGTATATTGTAATATTCATACAGGTTACAATAGGTATCTTAAATATTCTTCCAGGGAATATCTTTCACACTCGCCACTAGCCAAAACCTAGTGCTTAATCTATTTGGCGAGTTGGCTTCAATTTGCAACTGCCACTTTGACGATTGCCTTTTCTATAAAGTTTTTTCTATCAAATACATGGATGTATTAAAGTTAACTGTAATAACATGTAAAATCATTGAAAAACAAATCATGATATAAATACCTCCATTTCATTAAAAAAAAAAAAAAAAAGCTACTTTTTCAGAAAAGGAACGCACCAGAGAGCTTCTAGAGACATCCATTTCACAAAATTTCTGAGGGAGCATGCCCCCAGACCCCCCTAGCTATACTTCACGCCTATTGCACTTGTAACTGTGCCTTTGGTGCTCCCCTTTTCAACAACTTCGGATTTTGGCCAAGGCCTTTCAATATCACTTGGCAAATTTTGGCAGGTGCCAATAATATTTGGCTAGTGCTCCTGTTATAGCACTAGCCACATTAGCTAGAGGTGTTTGAAATAAGAGGAATTCCCTGTTCTCGTAAGAGACATTGTCTTTTATAGAACTCTCGGTTCACAGGTCTACTGCCACTACAAGATCCACTACGACATGCCCAACAGCGAGATCCTTATCGTGGGCGACTTCGTGGGCAACTCCTGCTCCCACACCAAGGTCATGGAGGGCGGAGAGTACATCCTAGCGGTCAAGCACAGTGACCGGCACCATGGTAAGTAATCCTAGCTGTCAAGCACCGCGGTACGACAAGTGGACTTGTATTTCCATTCGAATGTCCAAAGCCGTTCAGGTTGAAGAATTGTCAATGTTGAAACTATCTACTTCCAATAACTTGTGAATTCAAACAATAAGCCCGAAATATGCAATAAGCATACAGTCAGTAAAACCTCCAATAAGGACCACCTATATACAGAGACCACCTCTACAATACGACCACTATTTACAATCCCAAACCTTCATAAAGAGACTGTCATGAACATCCACATAGAACTTGAGGCCAGCCACTGTGTGGTCTTCATATAGGTTCAAATCTTCATAAAACCTCAATACAGAGATCACCTTTCTAAAGAGACCACTTGGGGGCAGTCATTGGGTGGTCTAAATAGTTTCCACTGTATATTTGCAGGCCAGTTTGACATCACTGAGGCTAACCCGGTGACTCCGGCTGCATGGGAGCCGACCATGGAGAACCTGTCCATCATGGCCGACAGCCTGTGTGTGGATGGCTTCCTCATGATGGACGCGCCCGCGTACATCACCCAGTGCCCCGCACCCAGCCGCAATTAACTAGTCATAGACTGCTACGGTGACGTGGAGGAGGTCACAGCAGCAGCCGGGCGCCGGGGGACCAGGCAGAGGTACGGCCCAATGTTACAGGGTCAAACTGATTAGGCACTCGCCACTTAGATGTTGGCTAGTGTAAAATTTCTGTTGGCTAGTAGATGTGAACAAATTCAAAGTCACAGCAGATTTACTTAACAGGGTCAGGGATTATTTGATTCCAACACTTTAATAACTAACATATGGATTGTTTGGATTGAACATGGAGAGTGTAAATTGAGAGTCACTCACATTAGAAGGCAGAAGGGTCTGTTCTACTGAACGAGTCGCATTCCCTGTGTTACAGGGTCAGGATTAGGTGGTAAAGTTCTACTCGACAGCAGGACGAGTAACCCTCAAATATATACCTCGTCCTGTAAAAAATGTACTTGTCCTCCTTGCACAAAGCTCTATAGATGTATGCCAAATTGACCAGATTTGTTACTCGTCAAAAGGACGAGTCACTAAAACTTCGTACTCGTCCTCCACAAGTTTTTACTACTAATACAAGAGGACGAGTGGCTAATCCTCACCCTGGTGTTATCATGCATTGAATGACCAACTCAAAGCTACCGTGTACAACAGAATGCCGAAACTCGCAATGCTACACTATCTTCCAAAGATGTTACATCTCTTATAGTTTTTTTAATAACTAACTTTATTAGAACCAGGGTTTCACATAGGTTATCGCCCTGTAGCCTGAGGCTACCTGAAAACTTGCCAGGCTCTTATAAAGTTTTGCCTGTAGTGGGCTAGCAGATTTTGGTGGTGGCATTGACACTATTATCTTTGTGCCAGAATGGCTGGCCACCTGATTTAGACACAGGCTAACTGATTTTCAAACTTAGCAGCTCTAATGTTTATTGGCTTATCAACCCTTATCTCTACCCCTGAGAACCAACAACACTCATCTCAGTGATCATATTTTGAATACTTGTATACTTTGAAAGTGATTGAGAATTCTAACTTCAATAGATAAAACAGATCAGTAGAGATCAATACTTTACTGTGCATATTGACTCCTACATTTTGAGGCCGTGAGATAGGCTACAGATAGAACGCTTGGGCTCTTAAAATTCCAAAGATCAGTGCCAATATTAGCATTTCTTTCTCAGGATATAGACCTTTCCGGTAAAATAAAAGTAAGCAGCGTATCATCAAGCATTGCTAATCCTGGTAATTAAGGTAGACGGATCATTGGAAAATATTTTTGTATTCCAATACTCATAACATACTAGATTTAAGATTTAATATCTAATATTCATTTTTCTCAAATGAAATGGAAAGGTTTTTCCTCCCTAAAAATCTATCACCAATTAATTCCAGAGCATCTCTTTTGCTTTGTACTAAACAACAAAAATGATGACTACATTATTCAACCCTGTTTTTAACTTACATGTTTTTTGTCAGGTGATCTACACAACCAGCCAGCCAGACGTGTCTGTCACTGGTGATGATAAAGCTGCTGCTGTGCTTGGTGGAGCGTCCAGAGGAGGGGTGCATTATGGACTCTTGGCACTCATTATTGCAGTCGTTATTGTGGTGCTTTGGACATAATGACACTTCATTGTTATAAGAATTCTCATCAAATGTTCATCATTAAAAAGTGACGTTAGTTTCAAATTTGGATAATGAAGGGTTGAAGTTGCATTTTGGATTATTTCTTACTGATCGTGGACCCTTCTTGAAGACTTTTTAATACTGTTATTTCTTTTTCATATCATTTCATTTAAACTTAAATCATTCAGCATGTAGACTTGTTAACATTATATTCAAAACATGAAAACATGTTACATTCTTAGTACTCTAGACCCTCTTTGTCATGTATGTTGTGTTCATAGACGATTCAATTCTGTGTTAAACTATCATAACGCTTTTTCCTCAATGTGCAATATGTTCATAGGCAATCTCATAGTAGACAATTCAATGTCATGTTTACTATTACAGCGCTTGTATGCATTCTGAATTGCTTTTTCCTTGCTGTGCATGGAAGAGAATCTGGAAGCGATGAAAGCTAGGTAACACACAGCAATACAAGGTTACTGAACAATAGGTGTGTAAAGCTGATAGTCATTTAACCCTTGTCGAAAACAGCATTACTCAGAGGTCATTTGTAATCAAGTAATAAATATAAGAATGTTTCATGGTGTTGATCTCTTGTTCTCCATCTAGATTCCAATATAACTAGACCATGAATAGACTATAATATGCAAACATGAGTAATTTAAAGATATGTTTAACAGAAGCTAGCTATTCTATAGAAGCAATCGTATTTTATACATAAAAATAAAACTTATTTAGTATAACTATTCCACACGATCAAAAAATCTTAATCTAGACTCTGTGTGACATAATATTTGAAATATATCCCAGTAATATTTTCACTATAAAATCAAGACAATGATACATCTAACTGGGCTCATTATGATTCAAATAAAGAATAATCAATTTAACACCGACAAGAGTTTAAACCCCATACATCTACTGATAAACTGCAAACATGATGAAAAATAATTCTATAACTAATATCAAAATATGATATTGAAGACGCAATTTTTATTTCATTTGTTTAGTCTAAGTAGTTTACATTTCAGAAGCAATAATTATGAAATAAAAACTACCTATATGCCTATGAAATTCAAATGAAAGAATCTCCTTATACTGAGAATTACGGAAAATGAGGATTTTATTAGATACTAACGTTTAATATTTGTACACAAAGGGTAATGTGCTTTCTTGCTATATTGAGTATTTAATGAGTAATCTATGACAAATTAAATTTGTGACAATTGAGCCCATATGGCAGGGTGTTACATGTAAAAGTATTTGAGATTATGTTAAATTTACAAATGTAACATTTGTCAATAAAATTATTCTATCTATTCTAGCTATGCTCATACTTAATTTTAGTAACTGAAGTCATAAAGTCAAAAACACATTTTGCAAAAAGCAAAAATATACGTAACTGTATGAATAATATTGATTCTCTTGTACTTTAAAATTACCGTAAACGTATTTTGTCAAAAGTTATTTACCTCTCAAAATGTAAATCTATTAAAATTGGGAAACTACCAATAAAGGCAGTAATATAATGCCGAAGACAAGTACATATTAGATATCAATAAGTGTACTATCTAGGTACATACTTATATTCAACAATTACTGAACAGTGATGTTGTCATCCTACAGGTGATGCTGAAAATCAAGATGCATTTATAATATGCACAGCATCAATCATCAATGTTACTTTCTAAATGACTCAAATTTTTTGGAAATTTTCCATATCCTAAAATTGCGCATTCAGCTTCTAATTTGGATTTTTTAGGCCTTGAATGTAAATATCTAGAGTAAAACTCATATTCTCATGATATGCCTTCTTTTAGGCATGTTTAGAAGACAAGTACACAGATTACTGCACAATCTGTGGAAAGTACATTTGTGTGAAGACCAGACAACAAGCATGTGCTCAAGAGCATGTGCTGGCTGGTGACCTAGTTCTGGTCCTAGCCACTCATCCTTGCACCACTTGGATAAGAAGAATGCAGCGCAACTCCTTCACATGGCCATTATGCAACTTTGTCTTATCAAAGTCAAATAAGAAGTTGTATTGCCTAAATTAATGATAAAAACTTCCTTATCAAATAAAAAACAACATTCAAATCACAAAGTTCTATTATTACACAGCAACTCTAACATGTAACACATGGAGTTTGCTCTGTTGGTTATCACAACTAGTAGCTGCTAGTAGCTGAGAACTATTTCATTTATACTACTGGAAGCTTTCTTTACTCAACTGATAGCAATCTTTTCTTGGTAGTCTTCACTTCTGCTCATGACATTGCTGGGAATGCATACAGGATACATTTCGTGCAGATTTTTGTAAACAGATATAAAGGTAAGTTCCTATTATGTTGATTTGCCAAGATATTGCTCTTATGATCACATAGACTTTCTTTAATATAGGGTGAACTTGCTGATGAGTCTTATCAATCACTAGTGCATTGATGACTAAATTATGTAAGAATGATTTCCTCCCATTTTTTTTCTCAGAAAACATGTTCACATACCTTTCATTGACAATACAGGATGCAGATGAATAACTAAGTCGTGACATATTACATGATTTACATCCTATCATATCATGCATCAATCATACAAAGGCAACCTTAATTCAGAACTTTTTATGTTTATTCAAACGGTCAATGTTTAAACATCACGACATACAAACAGGCACTAACAGGCACTTATAAAGACGTGTCGCTATATAAACTGCTGATCAAAGTTTGATCATGCATCTTATGCATTTGTCACACCTTCAAATTGAGGAATAATTAGGGCCTGCCCAAATAAATTTAGGATTTGATTGATTTCATTGACTGTTCACAGGATATTTTCCCACTGTAATGGTATGTAACGTACAAAGTCTTCATCTATTAATATATTACTTATCTAGATATCTAGATATTGAGTTTACCTACTTTTAAAATTCACAAATATCCCATATACAGATTAATATCTGATGAAAATAGCAACAGGACCGGATAATACTCTCAGTATTATACAGGGTAAATTGTCTCACTTAAAATGTTCATTTTGCATACAACTGATCAAAAGAAAAAGGGTTAAAATGAACAATTATCACCAATCAACAATGCTTTACTTCCCTTCAGCTACACACCATGTTGTAAACTTGAACGGAACATTTGCAGTGGACAAAGACCAAATAGACTCGTTGAAGAGAAGGAATATGTGCACATTGTCGATCTATCTCATATAAATGTAAATATAAATGTGGTGGTTTATAGTCTTGATCCAAGTTTTGTTCTCATGACTTAAACATTTTAAATCATTGTAATCATTATCAGTGGTTTTTACACCCTTTAAACATTAAAGGAATAGGGTAATGCAGAAATCACATATGGCAATATGGCTGGCTTCTCATGTTATGGAAGAAATGTCACACTATGTTGATTAACAGAAACTTGATACGGATAGGAAATCATCTAATAATTTTTTTCCTATGTGATGCAAGATATGTCAATCCAACTCTATGAATTTTTTCATAGTTTTTTTAAAATCAGAAATCATCTTTCCACATGATTCCCATGCAGTCCTTAACAGAACTAGGTGATGCAGCACTGTATAAATGGGCCATAAATTCGGTCTGATGTTTTTTTCAAGTTACATACAAATGAACGTTTGCAAAGTGCAAGGAGTTATTTAGTGAAGGTCACTGAGCTATAATGTATGTTAGAGGTGACTTCAGTGGATATAATGATCATTCAAATCAAGCTCTTGTCACGAGCATGAATTAGTCATGGGGTAAATGCTTCAAAAACTGGTATCAGCCAATGAGTAAGAGCTGGATCAATACAATGGAGCAGCAATGGAGCAGCAATCTATCAACTTTGTCCATCTGTAAACAGTACAAATTTGTAACACTTTCCCTGTGTTTTAGATAAAAATGTTCTGTTTCTCATAGCTCTTCTTAGCTGTATTTTAGCTTAGCACAAACCAACATTACAGGTTGAGCATATCTTGGTATCTCCTTTATAAACAATATAAGTACAAGGATATTATTATGGAATTTTTTAAACATTATGTTGGACTAACTCATATCAAAACTTACTACATATTCCTATAGCAATACAGAAGTTTGGATTGACATACAAGATACTTCAGTAATAGCTGCTTTGTTTCTATCTTATTCTTTCAACAGACAATTAGGTTGGCCACCTAGCGATAAACCATCACTGTGCATAGTCTTTTTGCCCCAGGATATATAATTACGGATGAGACCAACTGGTCATTTTCATCAGATAACATTGAAAAGAAACAAAAAATGTACAGCATAAGAAATTTACAGTATGAATAACTCTCGAAAAATTCAAGAAACTTCTCTATCCAGAGCGGCTAAGAAAGTCTTCGTTTAAAATGAAGCAGCATTGGGATATAAATACACCAGACGACTACTTTGCATACAAGTGCCATCAGGTTATGCAGATTTCACATTGAAAGTGTTGAAACTTTGATGCACGTATTTTTGCTTCAGATGAGACCGTCGGAGCTTTGTGTGGCTGTGGTGCTGCTTTGCACCTGTGCACTTACCCCCAGCACGTGGGCATGTAGCCCGGAGAACTTCCCCGATGGCGTGGGCTTGGAGAAAAGCATGGAAGGTGCCGCGGTCAGTGCAATGTGCTCAGTCAAACAAATATTGGTTCTGTTAAAACACTAATATCAAACAACTATGTCTTTTCAGTTTTAAGTGCATTAAAGTCTATATTGAAAAATATTATGCATGGTGTGTATTATACTTTAAAATGTTTGTGCTTTTCTTGTTTACTATGATAAAATCGAATGATTTTTGACGGACATAGTAATTGCCAAGAGCAGACGTCAAATTTAACATAGCAGAGATAGACTAGTGCACCGTGTAGTTATATAGCTTGATATATATATATCAATGGTAATAACCATCAGTGAAAGCCCTAGCATTTTCAAATGCAAATGAAGATGGAAAAGAATAAATTACATCCTTGTCAGATTGACCCTTTAACCCACACACCAGGCTATTGGTGCCTGCTCAGATGAGCTTAAGGCTTTACTTGTTATCAAATACTGACTAGAGCATGTCAATGTTATCTTGCTATCAGGTGGTGGTGATGGGCCGTGCGTTGTTCCGCAGGAATGATACACACAATATGGATCTGCTTTTCCAAGTGGACTGTGTGCTCAAATCTGCTGAAGAAGTCGAAGCCAATATAACCATCGATGGCAGGTAAGGTTCAAGCAAGGTCACTAACTTCATTACTATTGACGAAATTTCAAAACCCTTTCGGGATCAATATCTATAGGGTTTACAATCAACTTGAGTTTGTTAACAGAACTAGTGACCTCATAAGTAGATTAAGATGTCACTCAGTTCAATAAATAACACGATTTCCTGAATCCATTGTCTCAGCTCTAAATCTGTTACGAAAAATGTACCATTTTCTCCGTTCTCGCCACAGGTTCTTTTACAACAGCTGCACCACCACCTACGTGCACATGCAGAGAGACTACATCTTTGCGCTGGAGAAGAAGATGGAAAATGGCGCGTACAACGTGTACGAGGCGAACATTGCGAGCACGGCCGCGTACGAGCTGCCAAAGAACCAGGGCCGAGTGGACGTGCTGATGGAAGTGTGTGGCTTCCAGGACGCCCGGGCCCCGACTGGAGGCCATGAAGGTCACACTGCGAAGTGCCCTGCCGCCAAGGTATTGTATTCTATCGTATAGGGATGTGTGTAATTTATTGGGTTATCGTGTTCTATAACCGCCATGTAAACTAGACATGGGTGTCACGGTCCTTCAAACTGATGTGATACTGTGCTAGTTATGTCATGTTTTCATTGATTTCCAAGAATTGGCAACAATTTACTACTAAGATACGCGTTCACATTATGTAAGAACAGTTAGTATTTGCACTAACAGGGTATTCTATATTGACATGAGTGATTTGCACAAGACCTCTAACTCTGCATGTACAAGTAAGGGTAGGTTGCGTGGGGACCCGTAGTTATTATGATACAATTGCAGTTCAACAGGTACTTTTTTTTACACATTTAATACACCAGTTACTTAATGAAGTCATTTCCTTATATCAGATAATTACAGAGTGCATTTGTTGATATCAGGATCTCCATCATACAGAGTTTGGGTTGCATCACAGACATAACAATCCTAACAAAATGAATCTTGAAAACCCACACAACTTATAGCCCATCGGGCTATACCTACAGGCAAAACTTGATAGGCCTAGCCCCTTTTCAGGTAGTCTCTGCCTACAGGACTACTGCTTATGTCACATCCTGTAAATTTAGGATTTTATTGATTCAGATTATTTGACTGACTGACTGACTGCCTGACTGCTTGATTGATATTTGTGTTGTCATTGTGTCAGGTCGAGAAGTGCCGTCCGGCCGCCCTTAAGAATGACCAGACGCCGACTGATGGAGCGAGCGCCCGGGTGGGCAGCGTGCTGGCTACAGTGCTGGGAGTGATCATGGCTGCCATGCTGTAGACATCATCGCAAGGGGAAGTCATCATGACTGGGTCAGGATTAAGCACTCGTTCGCTCTTATACAGTTTGACCAGTAGAATTGTGTCAATTTTTTGGCAGGTAGGGTTTTTTTTCTCGTAAAATATGTATATGATCGAGGGTTACTCGTCATCGGACTATTATGTTCTCACTTAATCCTGACCCTGAACGTGGGAAGATCTGACAATGTTTGTTATTCCATGTGAAGATTGAAACTTGTATCACATTCTAAAGACGCTATTGTACAGAAATTTTTAAACAAAAAGAGCTGACATGTCAAAAAGAGGAAAGCATGTTTGGGAAGACTTTGTAAACTTGTGTTGAGAATGGTTTGTTATTAAACTGCACATCTTCTCAGGATAAAAATATCAAGATCACACATAGTGATCATGTGTATAAATTTTCAGACTAAGCAAAATACTTGCATTTCTATCGCAGCCTTGTGAAAGCTTAAAACTATTTTTCTATTTTTTAGTGAGTGCAAGATGTGATATCAATACAATCTAAGTATTGTATAAGTAGAAAAAAGATGTAAATATGCATTACGAATTCTGCTTGAAATAGTAGTAACATCTTCAGTATTATCATACTCGCATTTTCTGAGTTTCTAATTAGTCTTTTGATTTATATTAAAAAGACTAATCGAATCCAAGTATTATGATTTTTTATGATGTAAGTAGAGAAGTTAG
The DNA here is from genome assembly GCA_019095985.1 of Streblospio benedicti. NCBI lineage: Eukaryota > Metazoa > Annelida > Polychaeta > Spionida > Spionidae > Streblospio > Streblospio benedicti. The sequence continues at coordinate 45,448,767 of CM032662.1, forward strand.
CAATTTATATTTTGAGGTACTTGTTTTTCATATAATACTATCTAATTCACCACGGCATATTTATGAAGTATATTTTAAAGGATGGTCTTCAGTTAAAAAAAAAAAATCAGTAAAAAACTTATGATGCATTTGAAATTCATGTAGTAGTATAGATATGGATAAATGTTTCAGTAAAAGACTTATACTGCATTTGAAATTTGTGTAGTATATGTGGATACATTTTTGTAACATAAGAAAGTATTTTTTCGTTATATTTTATTTTGTCTACATTTGTAAGATTTCTTAATACTAAAATAAAAAATAAAAAAGTTTTTGATTAGTTTTTGCTGATAACAATTATTTTTTTTCTATTAGTTTCAGTTCAACATTAAAAAGATATGTATCTAATAATATTAATTCATGATGAACCAATTGACAAATCCTTTTCTTTTTCAACATAACAAGTAAAAAATCATTTCTTTTATCACCAAGGATACAAGTCTAAGATGTATTTTATACATATTTCAAACTTTCACGATCAGTTATAAGACTAACCCTTTCAAATTTGATAAATTTTAAGAGATAAGTGTTGGGAAATGGGGGGGGGGGGGAATTATATGTTTATGAAGTAATGTCAAGCATTCGATACATTGAATAAAAAACAAGTTTGGCTGCCCCATGACCACAAAAGTGAAAACAAACTTGGCGCTATACGTGAATTTCTCCACCCAAAGTGCTTTTCATTCATTGTTTTGTGACATATATACACCACACATTACATTACAGACATTTTCCTGTAATAGAGATAAAGTATTGCATATAAAAAGCTACAAGAGAGAAATGGGTCCATAAAAAATGTATGATTACTCAAAGAAAGCCCCAAATGAACACAAAACTCATGAATGTGTTTATGATCATTGATCAGGCACCACAGAAATTTTGACAATAATCATAATGCATTCATCATCAACATCAACAGACATTCAATAAATCTTCTTTGACGGCTGATATAGGGGAGCATAGTTTGGGCCTTTGTTTCTCTGTGTCAGTGACCCCAATTCTCTATGGTTTTTCAATGTAGATACAAAATATTTTTGCACTGCACACGTAGAATAAAAACATACTGCCAAAGCCCACAATGTCAGTTGTGCCCCACTATTAACGTTTGGCCATCAATATTATCAAAGAGGCATATTCATGTGGCTGACGCAATCTGCTTAATGCTAAGTTGCATGTAAAGGCCAATATTTTGGTTGCACGTAGAGGTCTGTTTTGGATGGTGATTATCAAAGAGAGGTTCTGTGAGAACCATCGTGGGTTTCACGGCTTTCCCATTCACACAGCTTTCAAAGTCGAATGTTCATGGTATAAGCCGTGAACCAACTGAGCTCATTTTAGTGGCAGAAGATCAATTTGTTTTCATAGAGGACCGTTTACGATAAAACTGGCGACTAGCGTAGAACAGACGTGCTCCACGTATGCTTTCAAACGTCAATCCACCAAATAATAACATACACCGTATTTCTGTGAACATCCTTGCATGGATTACGTACGGTTCTGTTTGATTGACTGCTGAACTTTTTTGGCCTCTGACGATTTGATTGGTCGAGAGCTTCCGAAATCTGTCAGCAATATTGCCGCTTTTGAATAAGGGCTTATTTCCAATAAGTAATAAGCCCGAATAGATAAGGATGTTCTCACCTGGTACATGGCGATGTGGGTGGGCAGAATCTCTGGCTTCTCCTGGGTGACGCACTCATAAAGCAGCTTGGATAGCAGCTGACACAGCTCATACTCCTGCACACAACACACACACCAGTTCCAAAAAAGTTATTTTCATTCAGGCATTTTGAACATGAATAAAACTTTATGCACACACAAGTCAGAATTAAAAAAAAAAAAAAAAAAAAAATCAGTCATTTTGAACATAAATAAAATGTGATGCACATAAAAGTCAGAATTAAAAAAAATATTCAGTCATTTTGAACATAAATAAAAAGTGATGCACATAAGAAGTTGGAATTAAAAAAAAATAGCGCTTCTGAGCTCTTAATCTTTCTTTGTGTTTTCTTAGTACTTACTAATCTATAGCACAATAGATTTTGATTTTATTGAGAAAAAAACACAAAAAACAGTACTGTTTTTATAATATGTTTAAAGGAACCTAATATACTTCATGTTTGAAAATGACTGGAATAGTTTAAAATTTTCACAAATAAAACGAAATTTTATTACACAGAAATTTGACATTTTCTACCCAACTATTCTTCCTTACAAAACGTACAAAATCTAATTATGAATTCATTTTTGATTCTTGTTTCTTTGCAGTTGTTCAGAATTAAAATAAAATATCAAACTATGAAATTAAAATTTAGATAAATATATTTCACACACAGTATAGGTAGGTGCCTTGTCAATTTCCAATGCAAATAGTATTCATTGCATTAGAAATTGACAAGGCACCTATACTGTGTGTGAAATATATTTATTCAAATTTTAATTTCATAGTTTGTTATTTTATTTTAAATCTGAACAACTGCAAAGAAACAAGAATCAAAAATGAAACCACATGTTGTTCACTATTTGACAAGTCTAGTTTTGTATAATTATGAATTATTATTGTCATTTTATCTGAGGGTGGGCCAGGTTGGACTTTCCTCCACAGGATAAAATATCAAATAAAAATATCCAGAGCAAGGTAATTTAGGGCATACACCTCCTGTTAGGGTCACTTCTATATAGAGTCAATCCATGATAAGTCCATTTTTTGTGGTCACTAAACTTTCAAACCAACATGAACCTCTCCATTGAGACTACTCTAAGATAATCCCTAGGTGGTCTTTATAGAGGTTCTATTGTATTCAAATTGTTATCATTCAATAATGTACTGGCAAGTAAATAAAGGGTTGATAACAGTAAAATTTTGGTTCAATGGACTTTGGCAATCGCCATTCTTAAATTTAAAAAAAAGTCCCACCTCTTCTCCGGCGACGCTACAGAAGTGTTCAGCAAAAGCGAGGATACGCGGATCTGATGAGAACGACTCAATGTCTTCTGGCTGCAAAACAAAACAGCAGACTTTACATTTCACAGAGAAATAGTTCAGATAAAATTGAAGTCAATGATATTGAGAACTTTCCGTGTTTGAACACAGTAACACCTGTTTGATGTTCGCATACTGGACCCAAACCATTACAGTTTCACAAACAATCTTGAATACAAGACATTTGGAAGATGCTCTATACATATAATTATTTATCATGAGTCGTACAGAAATGTTCACATACTTATCTAGTTTTCATATATGAAATTCATAGTTTATTCAGAATCATTTTAATAATTGCGACAATATTTTCAACTCACGATTTGATGAAATTGGGAGCCACCAGTGTATAGTAGAAAACAATGAACGTTAATTCCCATAATGTGGTTTTAAACATTTCAGTGAATATATATTGAGCTATGTTGATGTTGGTGTCAAATACATTACATTTTGAAAAAAAAATTCGATACTGCTTGAATGATAAAAGTGTTTAAAATCACATTATCGAATGAACGTCCATTCATGGATTTCATTTCTAGTTATTTATATTCATCACATGATCAGTATGTAATGTAAAATAAGTTTTGAGGGTAAATTCCAGGACTCGCAACTTAATTTCAATGAGTCCCATTTTATGAGTTCTAAATAAATTTACAGCATAATTCATTTTAGTATATAGTGCAATTTAACAGCATTGTATATATCTCTAAAAAATAAGGTTAAAAAACAAGATAAGAATTGATTAATAAAAAAGGATTCTTTCTCCAAGTCCATAGGGCATTATGACATTGGGTGGTGGTCCAGGGTTAGAGTCCACTTGGAGGCTAAATGACATGGTATTGGGTTGGGTTCAGCAGGCATAGCATTGCATAAGGTGAAAACATCCCCACTTTCCGCCCATCATGGCAATTGCAGCATTCGTACAATCTATTGTGATTTGAAATTTGCAATGTACATCTGATTTATCATGAATCGTCATTGATGATAATATTAAGGGTTTATCATCTAAACTAGTTCATTGAAAAAACACAGATATGTAGTGATAAGCTGCTGCTATAAGCCTGTGATCTGTACACATCAACACACTCACAATTTAGAACAATGGCGGCTCTGTGGATTTTTGGCTTTTCCTTGTGGCTCTGTGGATTCATCATGGGAGGTGAGTGTGGCACGGGCATACATGTTAAACTTTTTTCAATATTCTGAAGTTTTTTGGCCATTCAGATTTTGTTATCATGTAACTTGATAAAGTATCACAAGACATGGGACAACTACCCGCTGGTCTGACACAAGTCCATACCCTGATAACTGTATGTATTATGCTTCTAATGCCACACCATTGTTCATTACAGTGGACAGCTACACATATTTTATGAGCTGTCCACCAAGAAGATTCGTTGACAACCCAGAACGGACTCCTTGCCGCATCACAATAACATCCCCCAATGGACCGGCCAGCGTCAACATCTCCACTGTCAACAGCACTGACCAGCTCACGCTCAGTCCCAGTGAAAACTACACCGTTGTGGACTCAGAGTGGCTGCTGACGGATAATGGGACAAACGATAATGGAGTCATTGTGGAATCAGACACAGTCATTAACATCATAGTAGAATTGATGGATGTGTATGAAGAACCTCCTATAAGGATGGACAGCACACAAATCCACTATATAAACTTAAAACTTGTCTTCTTTATTACCCTCACCAGCCCATAGTCAGCTAGAATGTAGCAGTACCAGCATTTATGACAATTTCTACACCATAGCATCCGGTGTCACAGACACACATATAGTGATACATGGGGAGAATGATTCTGTCATATTTAACATGACTTTGGAAAAGTATGAGACATTCACGTTTGCCTCAAATATATATTTTGATCACACCGGTTACAGGGTAGAAAGCAACAGCTCATTGTCTGTGCTGTCTGGTGTGCTTTGTGCTCATATCGATACTAATGGATATACTGGACTCACATCTGCCCCACCAGACCATATGTAC